>VXCM01003900.1:0-67428 GCA_014773175.1 Lucifuga dentata
TTTTTGTCCTGGTCTGTTGTGTCGTGGGGTTTTAGCCTCTTTGGTGTTACACAGATTAAACCACTACACTAGTTATTACTGGTTATTATTAGTTATTACTGGTTATTACTGGTTATTACTGTCACTACTCGTCTGTGTGTTTTTGTCTTTGTGTTGTCGTTCAGGTGTTTAGCCCTCCTTGATAGAAATTGTTTGTTAGTTTTAAATAAAGTGTAATAGGTTGGTCAAGGAGGGCCGGTGAAGGCCACACACTCACACACATTCACCTACACACTATATACAGTGTTATCTGTCTGTAGCTAGATTAAATTTCATATATATAAAAAATGGTTATGCCAATCTTGGCATATACCACAACTATATATGCAGACAGAAAAAANATATAAAAAATGGTTATGCCAATCTTGGCATATACCACAACTATATATGCAGACAGAAAAAAAGAAGAAGAAGAAGAGCGACAAGACAGGAGGACTGTATAAATCATGGAGATTTTGTGCTTTGAATGTGATCCTGAACTTCAGACATGGCTTAAATTTACAGAGAAAAAAAAAAAAAAANAAAAAAAAAAAAAAGAAAGAAAAAAGAAGAAAAAAAAAAGAAAAAAGCAGCTCTGACGTGCATTGAATGCATCATGCATGTGATGCTTCCACGCTGAAATTTTCTGCTGCATCATGGAAAACATTGGCCCTGTCAAACAGCCCACAGGAGAATCCAGGTTCAGTGGGTCCTTGCTGTATATTTAACACCCACAGGTGCACAGGAGGAAAAAATATTTTTTCTTGTGACAGTTGACAGTTTCTCCTTAGATTATATAATGACAACAGGAAAAAAATAGTAAAATACTGAATGTAAAATAGCATGTACATCCACATACAGTACATATGTTTGCTGAATGAGGTAAGAGAGTTTTTTTGATGTGTGATAGTGGCAGGTTTATGTGGCTGATGTCAGAGAGAAATCTTAAATTATCAGGAAATTAACTTTTCTAGAAACTTCACAGTGATTTCAAAAGCTTTCAGAGACTTTAATGCTGCACTCAAACTGCAAGTAAATGTAAAAGTAAAACATAAAAGTAACTTATCCAATCTTTAAAGGACCATACCAGCCATTTTGCATGTTTGAGCCTAATATATTCAATTTTTATACATATAAGGTTACTGACAATCATTTNAGCCATTTTGCATGTTTGAGCCTAATATATTCAATTTTTATACATATAAGGTTACTGACAATCATTTCCCAAAGGATAAAACCGTATTTTAGCTTTCCTGTTATTTTGCAAAATCTCTTAATCTTTCAAAATCATCTATTCAAGCGATACACCCACCTTAAAAATCCATGTTTCACCTGCTAATAGTTATGAAGTCATGGACCATTTAAATTTTTCAATAAACGTAGGTCTTCTTTTGGAACTATATTCCCCGGTGGAGGCATACATTCACTCCACGTTTTTTGTTGCATTTAAATGCTGAAATTACGAAATTTAAAAAAAAAAAAAAAACCTGAATACACGTCTTGTTGGCGATGATGGATTACCTATCCCAAGAACATGCATGTCAGATTCAGGCTGTCACAGCGTATTAATTTGCTTTGTTTATAGCGTTGGTTGAGGTAGAAAAGACGCATGAAACTAATGCATGAAAACTTAAAGTTTATAACCTTCTGTTCAAGAATTGCATGCATTTGTTCAGCTGTTGGCATCAAAAGCAGCTATAAAGTAAATTGAGGACAAAACCTCACTAACCTTATTCCAAACAATATATCTTGGATCAGACACGGCAAAAACAATATTTGAACTGAGTTGAACTGAGTTGTCTGGCAGAGCTTTAAGTACATCCACTGCTGATAGCTGTAATGCAGAGCAGGCAGCCATCCATCTCTAATGCTTGATGGTGCACTGATGCAGCACAAGCATTACTCACTTTTACACTTCAGAGAACTGAGCTCAGGACACCACAGCCCTCAGCCAGAAGATACGGACCTGAATTATTCATGCACCTGAAGCTGCTTCCTTAGTGTCAGCGGTAAAATACAACAGCAAGATAATAGAAAAGATATCCATGTCTTTGATCATATAATCCATTTACATTAACTGGAAGAATATTGTCAGTTTTTCATGAGATCTCCGTCCCCTCTCTACGCTTCTTCCTAATATGGAGTTTTCATCTGTTCCAAGCCTCCTAAGCTGTCTGTCTTCGCTTGCTCTTGTAGGAATGGGTTCTCCGAAAGCACCACGCGGCTGATCTTGCAATGTCCGCCCTGCTGTATAAATAGATCCGACTTGACTTATTTTGACTT
This sequence comes from Lucifuga dentata, assembly GCA_014773175.1. NCBI lineage: Eukaryota > Metazoa > Chordata > Actinopteri > Ophidiiformes > Bythitidae > Lucifuga > Lucifuga dentata. The sequence continues at coordinate 2,302 of VXCM01003900.1, forward strand.
CACTTGACAGCAGAGCCCGGCAGGTCATAGGACACAGAGAGAGAGAGAGAGAGAGAGAGGGTCTAATGATGGACAACATTAGCGTTTCTCTCCTGGTATATTTAGTGTTCTTTTCCCAGAGCTCCGAGCGGTTGGTATTCTGTCAGGGAAACAGGATCCCGAGGACTGAAACAACCTGAGTGGTCAGAGGGAACGCCATGTGTCTCCGCGGCCACACTCTGCAGACCTTTGTGCACCGGACGACCCCGCTCCAGCCGCCCTATGCTCGCCATTAACACGGCAGCTAAGTTGCCATTGCAAGAGCTGCAATTTTGCATTCAGTCCTGGATTAGTTTAAGCTAAACCTGACAAGTCTGGCAGCTTCTAATAATAAAATGACATTAGCTTCTAATTTATGTCTAACTTTACAACAGCTGATGACCATCCATCTTAAATGTATGAAATGTTTAAAATATTTAAAGGTATGGGATATTATTGTGGTATAAACCTGTTTTTATTACACCTCATACCAAATGTAACCTGACACTTGATTGGTTCCTGTAAGCAGTCTTGGCATCTTTTCTGTTGGCGTTCCTCCAATCCAGGCAGATCAAAGCACAGTGACAAAGCTGGTTCTGCTCAAGGGCACTTCAGCAGGAATACGGCACATACGGGGAGGCCGTTAGGTTTTGTAAAGCTGCAGTCGTAACTTTGGCTTTCAAGGCTTCAAGGAAAAGACAGAGACCATAACATCATATCATGTGGAGCTTGAGTTTGTGGATTTCTGGGTTCTTTGTCAAGATATGATTGGAATACAGCAATGAACTATGGGAAAACCTTTTTTATCTACGCTCCTTGATCCATACACCAATCTGAATCTTGAAGAATTATTCTATTATTCCAAGAGTTTTTCCATTACTCAGTGAAGAATCAAGCTGAAATACCCAAAAAGTTTGATCCTCCTGCATTCGGACTTCAGCTCCAACAACATTTGATCTTTTGGGTGCCGATCCAGACAGATTTGCTTCAAATCCTCATGTGGGATTTAACAAAGCTCCAAGCTCTCCCCATTCATGAATCACACACCTTTGATGAAGCCTTCACGCCAGGCTTTTTAATCCAGCCGGCAGCTCCTAAAGCTCAGGTGGTCTCTGCCCCACTACCCTCAAACTGTCAGTCACCCTCAGAGGGGCGGAGTTTACTGTAGAAATTACACATTATAAAGTTATTAACATTCACTTTGATATCCTAAGAGATAGATAATTGGTGCTGTATGCTCAGGGTCATAGCAAGAACACGCAGCAATGAGTCCAAGCCCCTCTAATATAAACCCACCCACCTCCACACCTAAAAAATCGTTACAGTTTAGTCATTAATGAGACTTTCTCACATTTTATTCAGTCATATAACAATTAATATTTCCAGTAATTTTTATTTCTCTATGTATGATGTTTTAAAATATATCAGTATCCTTCCAGATTCTCACCAAAGAAAATCCATGGTCTTGCTGTCAATGGCTGCTGCCTTTTATCCATATTGTGAGTTCAAAATGTTAGATACTGTTAGACAGTGATGCGATTTTTCATCTAAAATGTTGTACTAGCTGTACTGTTGATAATAAATATACACATTCTTGTGGCCCTACACAGCAAATACTCTAAACTTGCATCTGGTGACCATCTTCACGGCTTGCAGTAGATTATAACGAGCAGAAGGCGGTGGCTCTGTCTGGCTATCGTACGTCCTTAAACAGATTAACCCGTCACGTTCAGTCACATGACCACAAGCCTTTTAAAGCTGCATCTGGAGCGTGCCGGGTCACCCTTCTGTCCACCCAAATACTTGCTCAGAGGATTGAGATTTGCTGGATTTTCGCCATGAGGGACCACGAGGGAATGTTTCTCCATGTCAAGAATTCTGTAACAGGATCAACCTTTTAAAAAAATCGGATATTTTATGCCACCAGTAAATGCAACCTTAAGACTTCACAATATGTGTAACCGCAAACCGCAGCGCATGGTGATGATGTTTGCTAATGCTTTTCTTAGTCTCCGTTTGACTCTGCTGACCAGCGCATACCGTCACATCATCAAACACTTCTCATCTCTGCACAAGATAAACGCTCCTGTATTTTTTGAAGCCAAAGAGGATGATAATAATGTCTTTTCAATCAAAAGGTTTTATTGCCATGACCTTTGGCTCTCTCTTTCCCCCTTCTCTCGCCCTCCCACTCCCTTTAACATGTTTCCAAACTGAGACAGGAGTGAAGGCCTGGTAACCTGACCCCACTCCCTGCTGTTAGATACTGTATGTCTCTCTGTGCGTTCTCATGGACACGCTGCCCTTTGGAAATTCCCCGGCTGCAACCAATCCGACCCATCGTGTAACACCGGCATCCACTCAAGACAGTATCGATGCACAGAAATGGATGAATTATCGCCGCAGCTTTGATGTGGTGGGCAAATTGACCACAGGGGCAATATCGTGTTTTGCTCCCATCAGCAAATTCAGCTGATTTATTTATGTTGTCACATAACTCTGCAAAAACATGCAAGACTTTGAACTCAGCTGCATCTTTTTCAGCACGGATCAGACCAGCAGAAATTCCCTGTCAGCCTCCTGTAATCTCTTTATGTGTGTCATTAGTAACAACTCGCAGAAAAGCTGCCATAACCCAGATTATTACGTGTTGCTCATTAACACGTCTGCAGCTTCGACATGTCAGAGCATCTGTTATATTAAATAATACTCAATGTGCAGATATGTTAAACATTCATTATGCAAAGCTAAACAGTGCCGATCTTGTCACCTAGGTGCCTCACACACCTTTTGCCTTTGCACATTTGCCTCCAAAATATTTAATTGATGCATTCCTATGTCAGCATTTGACACGTTAAACCTCACACATGCCTTTTTGGCTGCAGTGCAAAGCTACTTGAAGCTGCCGTCTTACCTCCTCTGGTGAAGCTTTCAGTCTGCTGCTTCCTCTGCAGAGCCTCTGGCTGTGCCTTCAGCCTGCCGGCTGAGACGAAGCCTTATCCTCAGCGTGAATCCCCAGTTTCCTCCGCTCTCCTTCCCGACGCCGTCACTCCCTTTGCTCTTCTCTCTGGCGTCCTCAGCTGGCCTCTTTACAATCCAGGTGGACAGAAAGGTGGCAGAGAAGAGGAGGAAGAAGAGGAGGAAAAGAACGTCTCCTGACAGACTGATGGAGCGGCTGCTGTGTGTGTGTGTGCTGATGATGTCTGTGGCTGGGGACTGTGAAATCAGACTGTGTGTGTGTGAGTGAGAGAGAGAGAGAGAGAGAGAAGAGGGGGAGACAGGACCTGCCATGCAGATATCAGCCCTGTTGCAGCTAAATTTAAACCACCCTCCCTTCTCACACCTTGAGCCCCAGCCGCCCTCCCTCTCTAACACACACACACATACACACACTGTCAGACGCAGGCACACCCAGAGCTCTGACGGTACCATATGGCCCTTGACAGAAGACCAAGCCCTTGGGAGTGTGTGACTCTCTCTCTCTCTCTCTCTCTCTCTCTCTCTCTCTCTGGGGAGAGAAAGAGGGTGAGAGAAGGAGGAGGCAGAGGTAAAATTTAGACAGGAATTTTGATATTTCCTCTGGCGCATGGTGAGAAATTAAAAATGGAACCAAAACTGCAAAGTTAGGCATTCTTTTCAGACATTACAAATAGAATGAAGAGCATAAGATGATTGATGATCCTTCTTCATATTAACAAACCTCTGACTGTGTCATGTCTGCTCAGGCTGAAGTCAGACCATGTTGCATAAATGCTTTCATCAATAGTGGCGTGTGTGTGTGTGTGTGTGTGTGTGTGTGTGTTATGGGGCTGCACCAAAAATAGACATGCACCCTTTCTGAGTGCTGACCCCTGTACTGCTTAAAACTGGGTTCTTTTCTGATACAGGTCATTGAGAACATACCGTCTTTCTGTCTTTTTTGTCCTTCTGTCTTCTCAGCGCTCAGCAACAACAGAATTCTGATCATTTTTCAGCTTTAGGTGGCATGTAAATCTAGAAAATAATCTATTAAATGAATTAAAAAATGAGACAAATATCAAACCAAGGTAACCAGATAAGGGTTGACTTGTGCATATGTTTGTGTATGAGTGTGTATGTGTGTAGGTGAGTGTGTACGTGACATGAATTGTGTCAGAAGTTAGAGTCCTCCAGCTGTCTCGGGTTCCTCTCCTTGACACTCCTCCATAAATTTCCCTGTCGGTGTGTGACTGCTTTCTTCTTTTTCACCTTTGTGTGCATGCGTGCGTGTGCGCACACACCTGGGTAATCAAAGGTGTGTGTGTGTGTGTGGCATGGCAATTTGTGCTAAGTGCTCAGGCGCGATGTTTCAGAAGTCTCAGCTGAGGGGAAATGATTCAGATTGGAGAGAATGATGAGATCTTTTTTGCAAACACGACTTTTTCAGCCTTCAGTGGAAGATGGGAAGTGACTCAGCTGTGAAAAAGGACAAAAAAGACGATGGGAAGTTTTCAGTGTGGTCTTGTAAACTCAAATCCACGCCTACACTCTGTTTGGCTTGTCGGATCGCCCTCGATCTCAGGCACTTTGTTGAATTTCTCATATGGCATCTCCAGAAAGCTTGAGGGTCATTTCATGCAGCATCCCAGCTTCCGTGTGGCTCTTACTTTAATTACTGGAAGAATTCTGCAATAAATACACCATATTATTTCAGCAAATAATAAACTAAATCATAACTATAGCCACTGTCTTTCTTCTTTCCCTCTTTTCTGCCTTCAGATGATATGAAATCGTGAAAAGAACTGTCAGGATGCTCACAAACCTTCCTCGCGTTCTGAGGCAGCAAGCTTCTTAAAATGATTTCTTTGTCTTTTCCTTAAAATTAAGATTAAGCCTCGGAACCGTTAAGAGAGCTCTAAAGGGGCTGAGATTAAAGATGATTCTATGGGGGATTTTATGGATCTTAGGAGTTTCTTAAGCATTTGGCTGTGAAGCAGAGAAGCAAGAAATGATCCCCAACTCTGAATATCTGATGGTTGGTGATGTGTTACAGATTCACTGGTGCATGCAGGCGTTTTTCTCACTCCATGAATCACTCAGTAAATCCTCTTCAGCAGTATTTTGCAGCCAAGTCATTTTATTCCTATCAGACCTTTCTTGCAAAGTTTAATTTGCACACATTTGGCACGAAATGTTTCCTGATGGATCAGGTTTTTGGCTTTAGGGTCTTATGCTAAGTGTTTGTGCTGATTCATGTCATTAGCAGCTCTGTCGTTAGTAGCTGTTTAGGATCATGTATGTATTCATGTATGTAATGAAAATACAGAACATGCATGTTTAAAGTAGTTGTAGAAGTAGCTTTTACATTTTAAACATTGTCATTTGTCCTTTATTCATCTGTGGATGAAACTGAGCTCAGAGGTTTCATGGGAATGTTTGCTGGAAATAGGTTAGAAGGGAGTATATTTCTTGGATTTCAGAGTTAAATTTAAAATTGGTCTTACACACACACACGACAGAAAACACACGTTATTGTTAAGTGCTGACATTTTGCCATGTAAGTATGAGGCGTCTCCTGAGGCACACGGTAACCCAACACAGCCGCTAATCACAAACCTCACAAAATTAACCTCACTGACAGCACACACACAACTCTCCACTACACACCTCTCATCACCAGCAGATGCCTCTGTGCGTGTACGTGTGCGTGTTTCTAATATATTTGTACATGTATGTATAACACGTGTATGTTCACGTGCGTCTACATTTGTGGGCGTATCCTGTTACTTTACCCTCATTCTATTCATTTGCCATTTTCAATTCATGAGTTTTTTTTTAACTTTGATGTTTTTTAAAATAAAGGTTATTTATATAATTTAGCTGTTTTTTTTATATTAATTATCTTAATGAATCATATTTAAAATCTATTTGATATTACATTTATGGATAGTCTGTTTTATGGATAGTCCTCCATGAATGGATGAATTAGTCTGAGATACATTTTGTGTATGATTGACAGATATTAACATGAATCCTCTCCAAACCTGATTGGACAAAGAACTGCCTGCTGAGCCACTTATTGGCTCTTGCTTCTTGTTTTCTTTTGAAAATGTAAAAATTCTCCTACACAATTCACCAGCCTGCAGTAAATTGCATTATTTCTTTTGTTTCCCGAGGGTGAAAGCCTTGAAAAAACTCCGCCTTTTCTAGCAGTAACAGCTTTCACCCATTGCCCATTAGCATCCAGCCAGTCAGAGCGCTCGTCTCTGTCCACTCTGTCTTCACCCACCGCCACCAGGGTGCTGTTTGATCACCCTCTTTATGAGCCGTCTGCTTGGCCTGTTCAATACGCTACAAGCTGCAGCAGCTTAAACAGCCTTTTTGACACTCTGGAGAGCTTTTACAGGACACAATAACCACTTTGGATTTGCTGTGTGTGTGTGTGTGTGTGTGTGTGTGTGTGTCAGTGATGTCTGAGTGTGTTGAGCAAAGAAAAACGAGACAATGCTGCAGTTTTAATTGTGTCTCTTGGTCATTTGGGGGATTTGATGATGATGTCAAACATAAAAAATGAAAAATTCTCTTTATTGCTTCGTTTATCATAACTAATTTATGTGTCTAATTTAACAATGACAGATGTATTTTCATACAGTTTTGCTGAAAATATTGGCTCTTTAAACTTCAAACTGTTACGTCAGGGAAACTGTGAGGAAAAAGTGGTTTTGAATCTGAAATGTAGAGCATTTAAAGTGCATTTTCTAATAAATTCTACCATACGTATGTTCACAAGTATCAAGGCCATTAACACAAGTGCTTTTAAGAGCACTGAGAACATTTCCTCCCAGTAAAACGCAAAGAGGAATTGGTGGCATGTGGAAGATGAGAAACATGATTTTGATTTTTACTGAGGAATGATTTGTTGGCTGCAACGTAAAACAATGCAAATGTTTTCCACTTGGATTTACCAAGTCAGTGTCATAAAATGCGATTTACACACACGAACACACACGCAGGCACACACTGACCCTCCTCCTGGCCGTTAGGGGAGCGGGCCGTTTAAAATTAGAGGTATTTATGGCTCCATACTCACTCTCCTTTTGAGTTCCTGGAGGTTAAACATAGGCTTTGGTGCTAATCATGCATGTGTCCTCTGTTACAGGCGAAGAAATACTCAAATCTTTTATTTAAATAAAAATAGCACAGAGAAAAAATACCCATTTCATGTAAAATGCTGCATTTGATGACACGAATTAGCAATAACATGTCCTTGAATATCAAAACTCAAAACTCATAGTGAACAAGATTTTTTTTGTGTCATAACAGTTAAAGAATGAAATGAAAAGACTGAATGAATGAAAGAATGAAAACATCTCCCAAAATGGAAATAATCAAGTGAAATACCAGTACCTTAAATCTACTTATATAAATAGATTTAAAGTACTACTTAAGGTAACCAAGTACAATTATTCCAAAACTGTATGTTTCTTGAGTAAATGTACTTAGTTACTTTCTGTCTCTAGTTAAATAAGCTACATAAAATTGATGTGAAATTTAACAGGACTTTAACATTTTAATGAGTTAGAGAAAATAAAAGATGATGAAATAATTTGTCATTTCTGTTGTAATATAATATTTTTATTTCTATCCTAACTCTTAATGAATTCCTACTGTAAAGATTTCATCACGTTATGCCAATTTAATTCACTTTACCTGCTTAAAACATGTGAGTCTGTCGCCTTCTGGTGGTCAAAAGGAATAACTACAAGTGAGCCAAAGCAACAGGTGAAAGCAGTAATGCAGTGATGTGGAAGAACATCTGGTTGGTGAAGTGTTTTTAGGTTTTACACAGCAGCTGCAGCTTTTTTGTTTAGATTTTCCTGTAGCAAAGGGAAAAAGTTGAGAGAATGTCAGCCATGATGGACAAATAAATAAATATATTCAGGAAGAAACCAGGTACAGCGGGAATTTCATCCAGTCGGGACGACAGCTATCCAGAACTCCTCTGAGCCAAATTAAGAGACTGCTGGATTTTTGCAGCGAGATGGACGCATCATTGAACATGGAGGTATGTAGAGACTTTGTATTATCCTTCTTCGGGAAAATAGATCTTATCACCATGACAGCAATCAGCTCTGTTCTCCTCTTCCTCGTTAACAGGCGGATACCAGAGATTGCGGTCAGCTAATGGATTTCAAAATACCTGAGAAGGAACCAGGTACATCATCCAATGACTTAAAATATGACTGATTTGACGAACAAAATGCACAGTACTTCATACCACGTTCACTTATTCACTGTTTCTTTAATTTTAGCTGCACTGCAGTCATATCCAATGGAGAATGAAGTGAAATCAGCTCATTTTTCAGCTAACAACAGCAATTTATTCTATCTATAGTTCATACATCCAGGTGGCTTAGAGTCCTAAATGTACATGATCAGAGGTAAAAAGTACTTCTGCTTTACTTGATTTTTCCCATTTTGTGGTACTTTCTCCTTATTCATCAGGATATTTATCAGACACGATTAGGACTCTAAATTCAACATATAAGCTGCTTTCAGATATAAACCTTGTATCTCAGTCTTGTTTTGGCTTCATAATGACAGTATTAGAATTGGAAAAGTCCAACCCCATGAAAATCCCAAATACTGGCTGAAAATGTTATGGAATTATCTCCAAATTTTGATTATATCTTCCCACAATTTTAATTATTTCATTCCAAATGCTCCAAAAGTAGGAATACATGGTTGTTTCTAGCATCGAGTGAAAAACAAGTGATCCCCACTATTGAAGAAAATGTTTTTCACTCAAAATATGATGTCATGATGTCATGATAAATGCATTTACTTGTTTGTCCTATGTTTTCTTTACCTCTTATGTCATTGCTGCACTCACGTTTTCCCGCGTTAAATGTTCTGATTTTCAGCCAGCGTGTCAGAAGACGACCCCAGCTCCATGCTGAGAGGGATGGAGGGATATGAGCTCACGCCAGATGACATGGAGTTTATTAAAAACATGAAACAAGAGAGATTAATCAAGAAACTGCAGGTGATTCAGGATGTTATTTACTGTGTGTTCGATAATTCTGTTTATGATGCTACGTTGATGTCACTGCCTGCTGCTCAATTACAGTTGTGTTATTTGGTATTGCCTGATTGCAATCATTATATTGTTTCCCATATGATGCAGCGTGGTGATGTGATGGGATCGTGTGTGTGTGTGTGTGTCTGTCCTCAGTGGGATCTGGCAATGGTGCAGAGGCAGTTAAAGACTGAAACAATGGCCGTGGAACTGCCTCTTGCTTCTAAGGCGAAAGCTCAGGCTGATCTGGATAAGGTGAGCCTGCTGCTGCTGAACGATGATAAAACAAAGACAAAAGACCCATTTTTACTTCTATGATATCAACTTTTAAATCTTAAATCAACATCTCAAAACCAGAAGAACTGTCCAGAAGCAGCCGGGAAACTGATGCTGTTTCATCTGTTTTTGCCGTTTCAGTTCCCCCCCCATGAGGAGCTCATCATGGCAGCGAAAGAGGTCCTCAAGANGTTTTTGCCGTTTCAGTTCCCCCCCCATGAGGAGCTCATCATGGCAGCGAAAGAGGTCCTCAAGATAACAATGCCCACGATTAACATCACGGACTTGGGGTCAAGCTCTATCCTGTCCCTGGTGAAGAAAGAGGACATCCAGAGAGTCATTGAACTAAAGAAGGCCAAACTCGAACAGATAAGGACAATGGTGGAAAACAAGTAATGTGTTACATTTGGATCCTTGTGACGGTGATGTATTTAAAGGTTGTTGTGAGGCACATTTAAAACATTGCATAGATTCTCTTTGATGCATTCACGTGCACTTGGGAAAGCCCGAAATCCAAGACTTACAAATCAAGTGCTGGTTGGCAACCTTGAAAATGCAAGAAGCAAACAGTAAACGTTCACTTTATCCTTTAAATGCTTCTTTTTCATTAAATGTTTCCTGCGTTTTCGAGGCATTTAATGAGGCAAGGGAAAAATGATTGTCACAAACTTCTGTGATAGGAGGAAGAAAGAGCTCAAGGAGAGAGAACAGCAAGAAAAACATCTTAATAAACAGGTGAAAGCTTTTATCTTGGATGAAATTTCTGTGGTGATCAATGACTTATGTTTTTAATATTTATATCTGTTTCAGATGAAGATCCAGGGAAAGATGAGCCACTTATCCAACCTGAAATCTGGACTTATTCAAGTCGAGGTGAGAGTCAGATTTGATTGTATTGATTCCTCTCTGATTGAAGAAGAATTTACTGTACTCCAGAGATGAAGTATGACTCCACAGGAAAATGATAAAGCTCTTGAAATGCAGATCAGCAGCCAGAAAGCAGCAGAAATCAAAAAGGAAGAAAGCACGGAGGAGTTACCAGCGACCAAGAGCCAAGAGAAACGCCACGGAACGAAAAGGAAAAAGGCTGATAAAGTGGCTGAAACACTTCAAGACATGACAAACAAAAGTAAACCCACAACGCAAAATAAGAACGCTGACAAAGCTTTGAAGACATCAACAAAAAAGCAGCTAAATCAGAAGTATCAAGGTGCCAAAGAAAAGCTGACAGAGCCAGTCAAAGCAGCCAAACGGTCACAGAACAAAGCCAAAGAGCGAGAATCAAATTCACAAGAGTCTGTGGAAGCTGTGAGAGGGAGAAGAAAATCTCTGGAAAACTCGAAGACGACAACTTCACAACCCAAACATCAAAGAACCGTGAGCGCCAAGGAACAACGTTCCACCTCACGACAGCCGGCTCCCTCACGAACCAGAAACGACTCCGCTGTAGCTGCAGAAAAAGCCGGAGGCGAAGCTCCAACCATTGTTCTCAGAAGGTCCAAGAGGATCACCAATTATAAGGCAACTAAATAAGCAGCTGTTAGTTGTGGTTGCGGGTCCTGTGCCTTGCTCAAAGGTCCTTTGGTGTTGGAAGAATAGTTCACTTGTGTGAAAATACTCTGATGTAATGTTTATGGTTACTGCAACTTAATCAGGTATCCTTATCAATGTTCCTGTTCATTTTTTATTGTTTTATAACCTTAAATAAAGTTTTGTATTCTTTAAAATAATTTTTGGGGCTATGAGTCTTTAATTTCCTAACTTCCAAATAGAGGTCAAAGGTCTCCTGCAGAGCCACAGCAGTGAAGCTCGTGGGTTTTTGTCTCTTAACATGCCTGATCAATTCTGATTATTTGTACAATTAATTAGTGAAGCATGCTTGATGGCGACACGTTCGGTTACAGCTTGGGAGCAACATACGCAGCTGATGTTTCAGAAATTAAAACTAAATGCGATGTTTTCTGCAGATCAGCACTTTTGAATGTCATAGCTATTTTACGGTTTGATGTCTGAAGACGCCTCATGTCACTGTCACAGTTGGAAATGAGTCACAATCTGCTGAGTCACTAATTTCCCTCTAGTAACTCCTGGACAGCAAAGCAGCATTTTGGGTGTAACGTGTTGATCTTAGAGTAAGTTCTAATCAATCAGACCGAGCTGAGACGAAGGAAAAACATCCCACGTGCAACGTCAGTGAGTCTGGAGGAGGAAAACTGCTGACATTTGGAATGTTTTAAGGCACGTTCTAGAGTTACAAATGAAGTCTGAGCTGTCATTTGCCAGGATTTATTGACGGCCGTCGTCTTGACAACTGAAGGAACGTAGATCTCAAGCATTTATTATATTTTTCTACTTTGAGTCTTTATCCTGGATTTTCCTGCAATCTGTGAGGCTCATTTTCTGATTAATCCACAGAACCTGACAAGGGAATTTCCTTTTTCCCAGTTCTACACACACATATGTACCATTGTGAAGGTTATTCCTGAGATATTCATGTGATGGTCAAGCAAAACTTCCCGGCCGAGACCAAAATCATATTATTACAAAGCAGGAAACATGGATGTAGATCCTGCTATTAAATGTAATGGTCTAATATCAAAGTACAGTCATCAGCAAGCAGCTAACTTCTCCAGCAAATGTACCGTGAGCAGTAAGTTTATTCTGAAAATGAGTTGCAGAGAATTCCTTTCCTTTTTTCTCGTCCTCCTGCATTATTTCTATTTTCCTGCTTTTCTCTGTGGCTCTGAGTTCCTGAGCTTTTCTGCTTGTGTTTGCCAAACCTGGAACCCTGAACTGCTTTTCAGAATTGAGGCATGGGAACGTTACCTCAAACACGTCAATTTGAGAAATCAGATCTTGTTTACGGATGGAGTCCAGGCAGACTGTTTGGAATCCAGGCCCACGGAGTTGCGGGTCATGGATTAGGCACAAATTGCTCACATCTTTCGCCTTGTGGCTGGAGAAACTTCCCTCTTTATTTATGCACTTTTAAAATGACCTCTCAATCCAGGACTTTTCCAGGATATAGGCAAACACACTATCATCACCACAATTTGGTACCATGTTATAGAGCAGATTAGTACATTAAAAAGCTTCTTTCATTCTGCATTAATGCCATGTTTTTGCATAAGACACCACTAGAGGGCAGCGTTGTAGAAAGCCAACATCTGTTCAGAGGTAGCAGCAGAATGTCTCAGGTGTGACAACCTTATTTAGTTTCAGGCTCTTTGTGCTCTGTCCCAGACCATCCGCCCTCCCCCGTAACGCTTTCTGTTTAGCTTGGAGCCTGAGACAAGACTGTCCCCATGTCCCCTGCCAAGGAAAACCCTGTAAAAACATATTCGTGAGAGCGGGAGAGCTGAGTCGAGGGAATGTTCAGCCGGTGACACATGCAGCAGCAGCGGTGCCAAGTCTAGCAAGTCAGGAGCATCCAGATCTCAGTGTGCAAGCAAAGCGTGAATCCCAGCATGCAGGATTCATGCCAGTTATGTTAACATCCAACTCTGAGAAAATACTTAGAAAGGGGGGGAAGTCGCCTTTAATGTACTGTGGTAAAATAATAAAGACAACTGCAGGCAGCAGTGTGTGTGCTGAGCCATTTTAAGGTGCATTTTCAAAGTCATTGGTTCATTTTGCTTAAAATAGAAGCATGCTGTGTAGTTTAGATTAAGGATTAGAAAGAAATGGTGCAGTTATTGGTCTAAAATGAAACTCTTTGTCGCTTCTTAGTCAAAGATCCACCTCATCCAGTCTGAAAGTGGGTTCTGGTGTTGTGCATGCATTTTGTGGATCTTTTGAGTCTTTCAATTTCCTCCCAACCGAGCATTCACATATCAGGCCTCAGGCAGTGTGGCTGATGTAAATAGTTATGATACGTGACCTGGAGGTAGAAAATGTTCCTGCGGATATTAACTTAATCTCAGAAAGCCTTATTATTTTTTATTAAATAGTGACAAAGCTGTTCATTACTGTAATAATGATCAGACTTACCAGCTTGTGAGACGGAGAAAAACAGCAAAGTGTTGGTCACTGAAGTCATCTGTTTGGAAAGAAAGGAAAAAAAATGACAGGAAGAAAAGCTCAGAAACCACACAAAGATAGAAATGTTAGACTCAGCTAGACTGCACGTTTACTCACCGTCTGCATGTCTACAATTCAGCGGCTAATGAGCAAATTGGAAAAATGTCTTTCAGGCCTTCTGAATGCACCTCGAGCAGCTGCAGGGGCGCCGTCCTGTAAAGCTACACCTGTGGACAGACTGGATGTACTGTAGTAGCAGGTGTACTTTGTAGTATTGAAGTATTTCATTCGGTGCCAATAACAGATCATTTTTCAAACCCCAGTCCTGGTATTTATCGCTCAAGAACGACAGGGTTTGCAGCTTCTCTAAACAAACGCCACATCTTTGGTGGGCACTGAGATATCAACTAGAGGCCCGAGTCTTTGATCGGATCATGTGAAGAGCTTGTAACACCTAAACCTGTAGTCAGTTAGTCCCTCTGCCTGTTGCGTCCCGTGTAACCTCCACGTCTTTGCATTTGACTTCAGCGAGGCTCTGTTACAGGCTGTCAGGCGGTGAATCTTTTCTCAGCCAACAGTCTGTGTGTAATCTCTCAGCATGTGACTAGATTTAGTCACCACACGCCAACATAAACAAGTCAGCCAAGTCCATCAAAGCTGCACAAACAGCGTCCAGAGCCGAGACGGCACTGAGTAGACCAACACTTCTTCCCTGTTTTTTCTTTTTGTCGTCTGGCTGAGCTCTTATTATTCTGTCTCTGTTTTGACTCTATCTTTCTTTTGCTCTCACAATCTTTTCCCCCCAGTCTCCTTTCTATTCCTGGGAGGATTTCTGTGAAATTGAGGCTGGATCAACACATTACGATTAAATCTGAGCCCTATGGGAGTTGGTAACTCTCCCAGAAATGGCTGACTTCAGCAGTTTTGTTTTTTTTTCCTGAAGATATTTTGCTGGATAATATATAAACAGTCAAATGTAACATGTTGGTGTAACCTTGAAGGATGTGTTTTCCTGTGTTTAAGAGACTTAACCTTTGACCTCTGCCTGTATTCTAATGCTGTGTTTGTTGAACCATGTAACTGGGAAGTTAAAGGACCATACCTTCCATTTTGCTTGTTTGAGCCTAATATATTCAGTTTTCATACGTGTAACGTTGCTGACAATCATTTCTCAAAGCATATTACTGGAACGGTGAATTAAAAATGTTTTTCCTACCTTCCAGACCGCCACTGGTTTCAGTTCATTCTGGTACACTATTAAAATCAACTTGTTGAAACTTGAAATGTTCTTGGGATAGGTAATCCATCATCACCAACAAGACGTGTATTCAGGGTTTTTTTGCAGTTGCATAATTTTAGCGTTTAAGTGGACTGATCTGAAAATGCTTCCTAGTGGTGCATTCAAGTGCTGTAGTGAAGATCTGACAACAGGAACATTTTAACATTTAGGAACTATTGACATCTTCAAAAACTGCCATTGCATTGCCAATGTTAAATTTCTCTATGCTGAATGATTTAAAGAAAATGCTTCTAAATGTTGAATTATAAATCGAGAAATTCCTGTTTACGGTGTGAGCAGCCATATTGAAATGACGTTAATCCTGAACTCTGGGTTGAGGAGCCTTGCCCGACTTTCCGAGTTGGAATTCCAAGTTGAGGCGGTGTTTTTTCTTTTCCCAGTTGGGAGGTTGGAACATCTGAGTTTAGCTTAGCTTCATTTAGCTTAGAGGAAGGAAAGCTAATGAGAAAACTCATTCATTTGCAGATGGTAGCACAGCACAGGCGAGGTATGAAATGAGGCGGGGTAGATTTGTGATTCGTAGATAAAATTTTTTGAGACACTCAGCATTGACGACATTTAGACCAGGGCATCAGCAAATGCTTGGGTCAGTTTACTCTGGTGCTCAGAGGAATGCTGGGAATTATTTGCACTGTCTGCTTCAACTTCTGCTGCTATTTTGAAACACACACACACACACAAAACACAGATCCATTTTCCTTATGAATTTGTGTTTTGCATTGCAGTGACTGAGAAGTCTTTGGATGGAAGTAGAGTTGGTGTGTGTGTGTGTGGGTGTGTGTGTGTGTGAAAGTCCCAGCATCATGTCTGAGTGTGTTTTTGAGCCTCTTTTTAAGATAAAACCAGAATTCTGCCTGGTGTAGAAATAAAACGGGATTTTTCTTGGCTCATTTGAAACACAGACAGGAAGGAATTCAGCTTTTTTTTTTTTTTTTTTTTNTTTTTTTTTTTTTTTTTTTGCAGCATCTCTGTTCAACATCACGATCGTTCACTCCACAAATGTTCCTGAAAACATGTGACGAGACTTTCGAGCGACACGGGTTGAAATAGCTGTGGTTTGGTGTTCTCTGTAGCTAAAGCGTAATTGCCGGTGCATGTTACCCGTAGAGGCAGCTGCAGATCCTCACCACTTCTGCGTGACCTACGGGTGAAACAGGAGGAATCCATCATTTGTGCAAAAATGATATTTTAATTTGTCTGGACAGAACTGACATGTTTCTGTAAAAAAAAAAAAAAAAAAAAAAGAAGGTTTTGGCTCACCCAGGTAGATGTTGGGAAATAAGAAACTTAATAATTCAAGCTTATTTCACTTTCTGATGTTCTTATGAATATTTCTAGTGTGTTTCACAAATGCGACTCCTTTTTATTGCTATAATATTTCATACCATCGCCTGCATTTATGTTTTACAGCTTCCAGACATTTTTCCAACATGTCTCAACTTACACCCAGATCAGGGTAGCGGAGGTTAATTGGTATTGGTAGTTAGTATTGGCGATTATTGGTAACTCAATCAGCCTGTCAGGAGCGTACATGGTTCTTGAGTATTAAGGAACATGAAAATGAAAGGTCAGAGGTCAGCTACACAGGTTTGTAGGGACTCACTGATTTGCTCAAGGGCTCTTCAGTAGGTTAAAGGTTCACTTGCAGCAGATAATGTGTGTGTTTATTTAATTGTGTATTTTTCTAACTTGACTGAGAGCGAGTTTGAGTTTTTTTCAGTCAAATCTCAGGCAGCTGCAACTTTAAAGTAACTTTACACTGACGTCTGGTGAAAAAGCCCAGAGGTGAGAATATAAATGACTTGTGTTATAAAACCTGATGCTCCTTCTACTAAGTTATCCAGGTTTGTAAGTTAAGGAAAGAAATCATTTCCCTTTGCATTTCTCATTATATTTTACCCGGAATTCCCTCTTTCCCTCCCTCTCTGCCTCAGGTCAAGCGTCGGCTGAAAGGAACTCCAGCGCACACACACACCTCCACCGCCGTCCTTTCAACAGGCATAAGTGAAAGGTGTTGTGGGTTTTCTGTGGCAGTGAGTGGGTGTGGGAGGGAGAATCATGAGTGGACATGGAGACATCGGTCAAACATCATTCCCATGAGGAACCTAACACAGACCCCAACATCTCTGCCTGATAAACCCGTGAGTAGACGACAGAAAAACCAAAAAACAACAACTTCCTGTTGGATCAGGAGCCCAAATTATAGTCAGTTATCTAATCAAAGACATTTATGTTTTCCAAAAATTATATATGTGTATCAAAAGTTATCTTAACTGATTTCATTAGCAAAAAATAGACTCCAACCCTTATTTCAGTAAATTATCATCATAATAGAAATGTACTCCATTACATTTGAAAGTCCTGCCTTCAAATTCAAGTAGAATAAGTTAAATTTACTTAAGGTAAGATTGTAAGAAAATACGATCATGCGCCAATCTTGAAAATACATGACTCTGCTTTTAGAGATTTTGAAATTCAATAATAGTAAATGTACTTAGTTACTTTCCACCTCTGCTGTAACGGAGTCACGAGACGATGATAGTGACAAATGCAGCTTAAAATAAAAAAAAAAAAAAANAAAAAAAAAAAAAAAAGATGTCAGACTCAGAGAAAGATAAAAATCAAGTGAAAATGACATCAAAAACAAATTGAGGCTGCATTACAATCCAGAACTCTGACCTCAAACTCAGTTGGCCCAAACTTTGGTTAGATGGAGAGCAACTCAAAGCTCATTTTGGATCCACCTACGTTCGATTAATTTACATCCCACCGTCCGTCAAATGCTGGGGGTTTCCAGCCCAAATATCTGGCCCCCGTTCCAAGGGCAGCAGAAGAATGAAACGCAAACCAAAGCATTTGGCTCCAAGCTCCAGCCAAATAAATAAAAGATTTGAGAGGGAGTCTCTGCTAAAGCTGCGGTATTCTCTCACATCCACGCTTTACCTTCACATCCAAGGCCAAAGAGCTGCCTTCTGAGCGAAACGACAACATGGCTGACATGATGCGGTTCAGAGTTATTCTCTGCATGTTTGGGAAACTTTACCAAGTCACTATTAAAGGACCATACCGGCCATTTTGCACATTTGAGCCGAATACATTCAATTTTCATACACGTAACTTTCCTGACAATCATTTTTCAAAGCATACTACTGGAACGGTGAAAAATTCCTAGTGGTGCATTCAAGTGCTGTAGTAAGAACTGACAACAGGAAGCATTTTCAGATCACTCAGTGGTTTTTATTGCGCTTAAATGCTAAAATTACGTAACTTTGAAAAAAACCTGAATACACGTCTTGTTGGCGATGATGGATTACCTATCCCAAGAACGTTTTNAACTTTGAAAAAAACCTGAATACACGTCTTGTTGGCGATGATGGATTACCTATCCCAAGAACGTTTTAAATAGCAGCAGGTTGATTTTAATAGCGTACCAGAATGAACGGAAACCAATGGAGTTCTGGAAGGCAGGAAAAACATTTTTAATTCACTGTTCCAGTAGTATGCTTTGGGAAATGATTGTCAGTAATGTTACATGTATGAAAATTGAATATATTAGGGTCAAACATGCAAAATGGCAGGTATGGTCCTTTAAAGTTACTGTTGGAGACTGAAAATTAAAAAGCCTAGACCAGATTTAAGATGCATCTCTGATAAGATGTGATATTAAATGACCAATATTGCAAAAAAATATCATACATTGTCCTTAACTCCTGTAATTATTTCTTTTCAACAACTTGGAGCAGAACGTGTAGAATATTCAGTTAAATGTCCCTTTAACGTCACCATAATGTCATCATCTGCAATGAAATAAAAAATTGGAAAATGGGTAAATTATGCATTACTCATCTGATCAGGAATGCCAGCCTGTTATATGCATGAAAACAGGAAATGATCAAAATGGCTGCAATCCCCAGTATCTGTATTCCAGTTGAACTGCCAGAAATGTGACAGAGACGAAGCAGGACGGGGTTTAATCCGTCTGGAGCGCAGAGTGAAGGTGGTTTGGCCTGTAGAGCCTCGTTATTTCTGTCTTCTCTGCCGACTTAATGGCCACAGGAAATGTTGGTAAGAGCAGTTTGGGCCTAATGATCCGTTTCCTGTGATATCACATGGAAACTGGCGTGTTTTGGTTTGCTCTGTAATTACCCTGACTTCACCAAAGGAAAACACACGGTGACAAAACGGATAAACAGTAGTTTATTGCTGGCATGACCAGCTTGATGTTTGCAGATGCTGTCATTCATGGCTAATGATAATATTTGACCTGCAGAGCAATTTAAGTTGAATTTTCTAACACAGGTGTGTTTATGAGGGCTCTTTATTTTCTGGAAAACCACATGGTCATGTTCACATAGTGCTCACACATCTACATCATATTAGCGTAGAATATGGCTCCAATTATGGTAAAAATATCTATAACAGAACACAAACTTCAAATTAACAAATGTACTGTTAAAGGAAGAAAATAACAAAGCAGATTTCCTCAAGTACGACACCTGAGTTCAAATTTGAGGTACTAGTACTCCACAAATTCCTAAATCGGAGAGAAAATTTCAATTAGACATAAAAGTTTGCAAGTATCTGTTCCAGCAGGAATCCGGGTTTGCTGGTTTCATCGTGAGGATGAAGATGATTGATGTAGAATCTTTTACTTTGTTTGTGATTTTACAGGGAATGTGAGCACATCTCGTCACATTCGAACCATTAGTTCTTGTAATGACATCATGTAGCTACAGTTAGAACCAGATCTGGTGAATAAACATGAAATAAATCTTAAAAAGGACAGAAGACAGAATCCAGAGCTCTGCTACACGTCTGGACTTACCAAAACCTGGGAGTTTGGGTTGTGTAAAAACAGAACAAGCCTGAAATATCTTGTGTCAAAACCATTAAAACAGAAAACTTTAGGAGTTTGTGCAAGTTTGTAAGAATGAATGGCAAATTATTCAAAAAGTCATGAAGGGCTCAGTGAGTTCTGAGGAGCATAAAACTCCAAAATTAACTCCTGGAAATGATTAATTACAATTAATTCAATAGATAAAAGTGAAAGTATTCATGCATATGATATGAGGAGTTTATATTTCTGGGAATGGGTCGTTGTCTCGCTTTTCCACTGATCCTCATGTGCCCTCGGTGGAATGTCAGCACTCAGTCTATAGACAAAAATTTAATCGACAACCCTGAACATTTGCACGGCTGATCCCTTTTCCTTCCTCAACAAACGCTCCATTTCCTGGTCAAAGCAAATAATCTGCATTTTTCTGAGTCATTATGTGTGAGACGTCCTCACAGGCGGACAGACGAGCCTCATCAACGGCCAAAATCAACACCTGTAATTCTGCTAACGGGGGGAAAAAACGGAGAAAAAAGGAGAGACGCTCCAGTTCTCCTCAACTGTGTGGTGACAGAAGTGGAATCAGGCCTGGGTATGTTGTGTTTTTTCTCTCCTCTGTCATCCTGGTCTTGCATTTCTTTCTTTCCTTGGCCATTGATTGCTTTGCCACATGAAAAAGTCTGATTCACGTTGCAAATGTCCCAGCAGGTTGTGCAGAGGATGACATTTGACCTTTGTTTGGACGTCGCTTCTTCCTGTCAGATGCATGGACATACTGCTGCTGTGACAACCTTTTAATGCCATTTTTTTTTTCGTTTTTTATGTTTAGCACACACACTGTATAACAGATGCAACACGAGAAGCTTTAAGAGTCATTGACAGTATAAGCAACCAATGTAAAGGTTGTTAAGGCCCTGACAGGTTTCATTAAAATGATCATTTTGCTGCAAGTTGCCAGGAAAATAAATAAAACAAGCACAAATGAGAGGTAGATTATTTGCCAAACTTCACTTCAGTTTATTTCGATGTTGTGTTAGTTTTGGAGCATGTCGCTCTTCTTATTTTACCAAACTCCAAACAAAAATCCCTGCCTGCTTCAGAAATGACATTTATGATGACTGGACCAATCATGTCTCAGTCAGTCACATCCAAGCTTTTCACTGCTGCTGCAAAGAAATGCAAATACGGGGCAACTTCTCCCGAAATGAAATTACAGCAGAAATCACGTCACATCATCGATTCAGACGAGCGCAGCCTCTCTTCCTGTTTCATGTCTTAATTTGGTGTGTTTTGTCTTTCTGCTGCAGAGGCTGATGATTTTGTCCGTCCACCTGTGAGCTGTCTGTCCCCAGATGAAAGGAAGCTGATTGAGCCACAGGAAGCAGGGAGTTGCTGCGGCAACTTGGCCTCGAGATCTAAGTCGCAGGTTATTAACACGAACAGGAAGTGTGCGTGCAGACAGGTATGAGCTCAGCGTTTCCACACAGCTGGAGAAACCTCTTTCTAAAATCTCAAATGATTAAAGAAAAGAAAAATAATTAAGCTTTTTGTGTGTGTGTGTGCGTGTGTGCATTTCTGTCCGTGAGTATTTGAATTGGAAATTACTTTAACAAGCACAAATTAGTAACGTGAGATTCAGCATGGAGAAGCTGACAGTAAAATCTGTGTTTTCTTTAGAAGCAAACCTGCACATATTAAAATGCTAAAATAGAAAGAAAAAACACAACATGCTCACGATTTGAAGAGGAAAAAGTGAGTTGTGTTTTTTAGCAT
The DNA here is from genome assembly GCA_014773175.1 of Lucifuga dentata. Taxonomy (NCBI): domain Eukaryota; kingdom Metazoa; phylum Chordata; class Actinopteri; order Ophidiiformes; family Bythitidae; genus Lucifuga; species Lucifuga dentata. The sequence goes on from VXCM01003900.1 coordinate 23,560, forward strand.
TTGTTTAGATTTGATTTATAGGAAACAGAAATTTTACTGGTTTTTCAAAGAAATCAAAGTTTCAAAATGCGTCCATTGTTTTGGTTTAAGGTTTGGTGGATTTTTGGTCAATTTGAGGCCGTTTTACATTCACATAGAGAAAATCACAAATCCCAAATCTGAATAGAAGTGAAATCTGAAAAAAATCACATTTACATTTAATATAATTTTTTTCTGACATCAAAATAAAGTCCCATCCATAGTTAATTACCCATTAATTTCTACTGAGAAAGTCTCTGCCTGACAGATTAATTTGCTGCTACATCAAGTAAGTACTGGTCAGATATGAACAAATAAGATGACATTAGAAGAATTATATTACTGGATCATGAGGTGGTTTACTGGACTTTTGGAACTTTCGTGAAAGATAAACATCTGGTTTGTTAAATTTTAATGTTGACTTGTGTTTTTTAGAATGGATTTTCACTTTCCTGTTGCTTTTAGAATGATGTGATGTGTTCAGTAGCAGGCGAACCAGGATACTCTGCAGCTCTGACTGAAACTTTCTGTCCTTAGTATCCCCTCTCTCTCTCTCTCTCTCTCTCTCTCTCTCTCGCATACATGCACAGATCCAGGCTTTTGTGCAGCTCCACCCACCTGTGGATAAAAGCCAAACCCTCACCAGGGCTGCTGTTCAGCTTCTGTCCCACGCTCCTCAGACTCTTGTGATATTTCCACGGTGCAGCAGATCACAGACGAGGTAAGAGATGCTTCACCACTGACACACACACACACACTGATCTGACGTTGTCTTGGTTGTCATGCCCGCTCTGTGTTGAGCTTATTGCTTCATACCTAAAGCGTGGTTTCCTTGCACGGTGGATCTGCTCTTCTCTTGGCAAATAAAGCAATTTGGCAAAAGGTGTCACAAAAATAATCCTAAACACACACGTGTGATGTCTGAATGATTTCGTGAGACATGATATGTGACAGAGTTCACTTCTGTGAAGCCTCTGCTGACAGAAATCTCTGCCAAATGCAAAAACAGAGACGCCTCAAACGCTCAGCACAGCGTCTTGATGGGTTTTAGCAGCAGTTAATGGAATGTGTTGACCTTCTCAGTTTTAGTTGCATGGTGGTTTTTTTTTTTTTTTTTTNGTTTTTTTTTTTTTTTTTGCAGCTAAGGGGAAAAATGTAGACATATTTTCATTATTCTGGTGAAGAAAAGTGCAAGTAGAAAAGTGCAGGTGATCCCTGTGCAGCCAGGTTTGCTGCTCCTGCATCAGGATCATTTGATCATTTGAGAGTTTCAGCCAGAACATTGTTGGGAAATCCCAGAATCCAGCACGGATTTATTTCAACACGCCAAAGCTGTATTTGTTGCACAGAGGCTGGTTTCTTCTTCTTCTTTTTGCTCAGTTTACTCTAAAAAAAAAAAAAAAAAAAAAAAAAAGTACAAACAACTGATGGAATGATAGAGTTTTGGACCAGATTCAGATACCAGAAAGGTCAAATTCTGAAGGCTTTAATTGCAGTTAAAGGCCACAGTAATTGTGTTTCCTCTGTCTGAGACAGTTTTTAAGGAATAAAGTTATTCTTTCTGGAAAATCCAGCAGAATGATCTTACATTAATGAACATGGATTTTCTTTGAAGCAGCTGGCACCATTGAAAAATACAACACAGTTCTGCAGATGTGAGGTCAACAAAAACTTTTTGCCAATTTTTACCCTATTACTGCTATTTCCCATACCTAACTTTTGTAATATATAATTTTTCCCCAAAAAAGGGGAAATTTACCTTGTCAAAGCAGGTACCTATAAATGTCTGTGTGTTTTTTTTTTGTTTTTNTTTTTTTTTTTTTGTGTATGCTTAAAAATTCTGTTATAAAAGTCTTATTTCAGACTGAGCAGTTACTTTAGTATTTGAATGAATGATTTCATAGAAGACATCGTCGCCTCTTAATTTGTTGTGCCTCGAATGCTGCATTTATCTTGTGTCTGATATGTGCAGTATTGTAGAAAATTAGAGCATTAAGCATATCATATGAGTTCTAAAATGCTCTGTGGAAACCATCACCAGAGTCCAAACGTCAACTCAGTGACAAACCCTATCCTCCATAACATATAATCACCATCCAGCCATTTTCAAATATGACTGGAGTGCTTCCAGCCTGTAAAACGTACCAATAATTACTCCTCTGGACTTTTCATTTGTCCACTTAGGCTATATTTTTTTTTGATGAATGCCCATTTTTAATGGCCTGTGTGCGAAAGCTTCAACCTACAGATGTTGGAAATGTTCCTACATAGGGAAATTTGTGGCCAAATTGTGATGGAACTATTTTGGATTAATTTTATCAGATTGAGTGGAAAGAGTCAGAAGTGAGTGGGAAAGAAAGAGGGAGACGACGTGCGATGAAGATTCCAGCCAGCTGATCTTTTCTGATTCGTGATCGTTCATTCAGCGCTACACAAAATAAATTGATCCATCTGTCAGTTTCACCACAAATAGAAGTGATCATGTGCGATTATTGGCTAATCATAAATGTTATATGCTATGAAAATGATCTTCTGTTAGAGGAGCGTCCCTTTGAAAACCAAAAGAAAGAAAAATGCAGCAAAAACTGCATGAAGTTTAGGAGATGCATGACATACTTCAGTAAAAGTAGTAAAAGTAGCAATAAAACAACACGGAAATACTCATTCCTGCATTTAAAAATCTTCTAAAGTAGTAAAAAAACCATCAAAATTAAACAGTCATTGTGAAAAATTGTCCTTATATGTTTTATGTTCCTGTTACATGTCAATAAATAATAATTAAAAAAAAAAAAAAATCTTAAAAAATAGAATTGGAAATATAAGGTTTTCCACCAGACAGTATTAAAAAAACTCCAATGTTGGAGCATTCAGAATGAAGTAATGACAATTTTTGGATTAAATAATAAAAAAAAAACTAAACTGGAGATAGTTTTTTCATTTTTTTTCTTCCCACCTGACAATTCCAAGAGTTTAGAATGAAACAATGAAAATCCCCCAAATTGGAGACAGGAAGTTTTGCATCCAAAATTATGAGGCTTTTGGACATTTAGGTCAGTTGAAGGATTACATACATGTTTATCCAAATTTATTGTGGCATCACGGCTTTGATACAAGTTTTTTTTTTTTTTTTTTTTTAACCTGACACAGCAATATATTTATCATTTGTCTCATGATGAATTTAAAGTCTTTAAAGTGTCTACAGCTTATTTCCCTCTGACACGTACAAATATAAAGTAGCACAAAATGAACTTCCTGCTTAGTTTCCATCTCTGATTACGAGTGTTAAATTTGGATGAATCCACTGCTAAAACTAAAATCCAGGAAAAGTCAGAGAAGCATCACAGATATTTCCAGGATTCTGTCATGTACAATAACCTCTCCTCAGAGCAAATACTTTCACATTCAAATATGCATTCTTCTCATCTGTGTTTCCTGTTGATTTTGATTCAGAACATGAAGAACAACTGCTGGCTTCAGTTCATAAAAACCTGGAGAAGGTCTGACTCGCTGATATGAGATCCTCTGTTTCTAATAGCAAAATAATTCTCCTGCTCCCTTTTTTTTTCTCTGAAATGAAAATTATGACCAGACATTCAGGGCTTTAGGTGTGTCGATAATGAGGTCAGACAGTGTGTGTAAAGGAGAGAGGGGTCAAAGGTCAGAGGAGCAGTTTCAAACAAATCAGTGACCCTCACCTGCTGCCAGAGTCTCATAAAACGAGGCTTTTCAATCCCCCTCCAGGTCAGCTGACCCCTCATCCACCTCGTCGCGTTTGAGGGCATGACCCTCTGCGAAGGCGACCCCGGCCTTCACTTCCGCAAAGGCGTCAAGTAGGTGTGAAGGAATGCTGAAAAAGAGCTAAACACGCACGTGGTTTGGAGAGGAAGCCGGGCGGGTGGAGCAAACCTGGATCCCAGTTTGCTACGCATGATATCCACAATCCAGAAAATCCAGAGTTTCAGAAAATCCTGTTCATGCTCAGAATATTGTTGGCTTTGTGTGTTTTGTTGATGCATAATGACAATTTCTGTGTTGATGATTAAACATTCTTCACCTCTTCTCATTTAGTGCTCCACAGTTTGTCCAGTTTACAAGCTAGTCTGATATGAGCATTGATTCAACTAATTCAACTCAAAATTGGAATCTGGCGCCCCCTACTGAGCCACTAACCTCATGACTTTCCTCACTTGCAGTTTGAAAAATTATTTTATTATCATCTGTACACTGAAAACATTCTTTTATATGAATTTTGCTCTAGATGTCTGTTTCAAGTTTTCTGCATTAATGTGTCTGCAGAAGCGTTTTCACTTACATGTGCCTTTTGCACAGCACTTTGCATAAAGACTAAAACTATTTCTGACGTTTTAATAAAGTATATTTTGGCTTTAAGTCTTTTTTTTTTTTTTTTTTTTNTTTTTTTTTTTTTTTTTTTACTTTTCCCTGCAGAGCCTCCAGCAGCAGGAACTTGCAGGGTGAGAACAGATGGTTACCCAAGAGAAGCAGAACAGAGGTGGAGTGTTTTTCCTGTAAAGGTTAGATAATACACAGCAGCCACACACACACACACACACACTCAGGTGCATTCCCCAGATGTTGTCCTGGCTCTCTGTCTACCTCTGTCAGCTGATAATGGCATTCCTTTCTGTGTGTGTGTGTGTGTGTGTCTGCCCAAAATGGCATTTTTTAAATTCCTCACTCTGAGTTAAAATCTCATGGACCTTTAAAGGGGATTTTTCTCAACCTGACAAAAAGTTATTCTTGATTATAACTCAGTGTTAATAGATAATATTATAGGTGATATTATAATATACAATATTATAATATTAATAGATCATTTATCAATTATATAATCAGTCGTTGAAGACATTAGTTACAACAAAAACCTTTCTGTGTTGTACGTTGTGTTAGAAAGTGGTGCTATTACTGAAGAAAGTGTGTGTGTGGTTGTGTAATAGGAAACAGACTGTCGCTGCCTGTTTCATGTTTTTCTTTAATATCTACGACATATTTATCAAGTCTTGCGTCGACGTTTTCAGCAAATTTGCTGAAAACGTGTTTCTTGCTGTTGCATTTTGAACCGTACCTAACATAAGACAGGAATACTTGTGTTTGTCTGCTTTCTGTGTCACATGTACATTTGTTTGTCCTGAGCACCTCTCTCTCTCTCGTTATCCGTCTGCTCCCATCGGAGCAGAAAGAAGAATAAACCTTTTTTCTTCTAAGAATAAACCTTTTTCTTCTTTCTTCTCCCATCGGAGAAGAAAGAAGAATAAACCTCTGCAATCTCGCTGAAACACCAAAACCAGGCCTGACCACAAGCCATTAAGACTGGCACCCATATCTGTAAGCAATGTCATGCCTCTGTTCTTCATCGTTTGTTTATCGAGCAGTCCAGCCCCCATCTGGAATTGGTCAGGGCAGAAATGGAACTTTGATTATTTTCAAAGCCGAGCTGGAGGTGATAAAAGAGCCGTGGCTCGTGGCCAAGCTGAGCCGGCTGTGGTTAGAAGTGTTGGCAAAGAGCTTCAGAGGAACCAGCATCCAGGCTGGATCAAGCACGGGGTTGTCATCAGCCCAGGAGTGTGAAGACGTCGGAAAAAACTGTCCGTCAAAGTCAAAGATGAAACAGGAAAACAAATATGGGAGGCAGATATTTAATAAATGAGTCTGGCTCAGTTTTTGTTGATCTTGACGTGAAGGAGAAAAGTCAGAATTTGCTGGATGCAGAGCAACGCTAACATAAACCATAAACAGGCCTCTGTTCGTTTGGATGTAAAATGATCCAAAAAAAAAAAAAAAAAAAANAAAAAAAAAAAAAAAAAAGATGAGTTCAAAGTCAATCATGGATAAACTAGTTTTCATCCCTTGATGATGCTTCAGAAGCTCCTGTATGGGTCATTTTCTCAAAAATATCATCAGAGCAGGCTTTAATTTTAAACGACTCATTAAATCTCACCCATCATAATCATGTTAGCTCAAAGAGTTCTTGCAATGTGACTGATAATTTATAATTGAAAGATTATGGGTGTGTTTGCAGAAAAGAAAATCTGGAAATGAATCATCAAATCATCAGGAGGAGGAGTTTTATGCATTCCATTTATAAGGATGCAGTCTTGAAACCAATAAAATACTGATATCCTTTTTCTTCTATGTAATTTGTATCTATAATGGTGTAAATAGTGTATTTAATTTCAGTTCTAGTGGAAATCTTACAGTACAAATATCTGTTTTAACCATTTTGTCATTAAAATGTGTGAGTGTTTGTTTATCTGAAGGCACGGCCAAGCCAAAATTCTTGACTGGCAGAATTTGAGGCTACAAATGTTGTTTCGGATGAAAATTTAGACGGTGTGTGAAAAGACTGATGTGTTTAATTTTTTTTTTTTTTTTAATGTTATTTATATGGACAAAATCCAAGTATTTATAAGTGACATTGATGGATAATAACAACATGGGTCAATATCAGCTCATAAAACATAACGTGTTTCGTGCTCCAGGCCATGGGGTTAAGAAGACACGGACTGACTTGGGTCTTTAACTCTGCCCCGTGTCTCTTTGACATGTTGGGTCACAGCGGAGGAAACTCTGCTGAAATCCACATCCAGCTTCCTAAATGAGCCCTGTGATTCATACTGCAGCTTTCCTGCTAAAAGAAATTGGATGTGCTTTGCTCTGGTTTGTCTCTGGAAACCACAGATGTTGACATATGAGGTCAGAGGGAACATGTTTCAGAGCAAGTCTTAGTATTTTACAAAGAACCTCTGATTTCTCTGCCAAGCATGTGTTCTGTTTTTCTCTGCAAGGGATTTTAATTTCAGTGAGGTCCTGTTTAACATGTGACGTTACGTTTGAAATCACATTCAAACTAAGAAGGCCGTGTAGGTTTCATATGTGGAAATGTTTTAGAAATGGGCTTCTCCAGCACTGGATTTTTGGGAAAGAAGCAAACCAAAGTAAAGTAGCTTTTCTTCCACTCTCTGTTAAATCTGACCATAATAACAGTTTGTGGCGTTACACACTTTCGCCGACAGGACCGAGTGGTAGTCACTCCACAGCTGCTTTGGATTTAAATTTTCAAAATGTCCTTCTGTGACTTTCTCTACAAACCACCATTAGAATTTTAAAACCACACATTTAGCCACATGATTCGACAGCTTGTTGTCCTTTTCTAAGATGCTCAACATCTGCTGGGCTTTTCAGCGTTAGTGTCAGTCAGTTCCCAGTCTTCATGTTTGACTGGAAATCCATGGATTGAACTGGTCTGGCCATATTGTTTCATTTATTTTTGCTGTACGATGTCACATTATCACATGGATCCTTCACGTTTCTCATTTTAAAGCCTGATTTACACAGTCAGCCCACATATCAGGTGTTCATCTGTTGTTTTATATCAAGTCATTCACTGAAGGGTTTTCCACAGGGTCCAGGACCGCAGAAACACACCTGACTGGATCCTGTGCATGGCCAGAGTCCCACTCATGCCTTGGGGAAGCCCCACAGAAGCAACCAGAAGCGAGGGGAAGTAGACGGGAAACCCAAACTAAAGTGCAAGTCAGCAGGGTGGCGGCCTTTAGCTTGAGAGGAGGAGAAAGTAAGAAAGTGTGTTTGTTGTTTTGTTTAATTGGAGGTGTGGCCTCTAATAGGGGTGGGAATAATCTGCACTTCTCATTGGCTGAGCTGTTCCCATTTGTATACATGATCTAGATTAATAACCTCGTATGCTGAAATATTCTGTTGTCCAGAAAAATGTAAACCACTTTTATTTCCATTAGTTTAGCTCTCCAAAAAGAGAAACTGATCACTTTGAGACGCAGAGCAGAAAAACACACAATCACCCATCAATGTTTATTTTTACTCCATGCTCTTGGCAGCACTTTGCTGATGTGTACATAATTAAAGAATCAAGGATTATGAAACCAGCCACATGTCCTCTGTGGGGTCTCTAATGATGATATCTGTTTTAGCAGCACAGGTCCTTCACATTCAAGAGACAGAGAGGTTTGGTTTCTCTAGATTTGACCCTAGTGGGTTACATCAGTGTTGCTGACATTAAAATGTCAGCTCTCTTCATAACAGCATTAAGTCACGTTTATACAACACGTTTCCTGATTATGATTTCTTCCCCAATTGGGTTATAAGTGAATAGTTGAACTGGGTGACTTCTAATCTTAGAGAAAGAATGATTACAGGAAAGGAAACAGTGGCATATACATTTGCTATTCTGCTTTACTGTTTGCTCATATATGGAGTGATAAAATCACACACACCATAAACAAGAGTATTTCTGCCAGTGATAAATTTGAAACTCAAATTGGCATAATCAGATTGTGTTTAAAATAAGATAAAAATTGGATTTAGCTGTCCTACCTTAAACAAGTGTGCATTTTGAAGTATTGCAATTCATGTGGGAACAATGCAAACAGTGACCACTAGGTGGCAACAAAAGCATGGTTTTTCAGCCTAGAACAGCACTGAGCCATGGTAGACAGGAAATATGAGGTAATGTGCATGATAAAAAAAAAAAAAATCCTTTTAGAATAAAATAAAATAATAGTTTTATATTTGTTTGTTAGACTTCTTATTTTCCTCTCCACTGCAGAAAATGGCGGCTGGACCCCTCCATCCTTCGTATGTTGTCATCCCAGTGTTGCTGCTGTGTTTATTACATCAAAGTCACGGCGGAGCGTTTTACGGACACAAGCAGCCGTTACCGCAGTACGACGGGTTTCCTCAGCAGCAGCAGCAGTATTTGGGGAATGATATGCCGCACCTGCCTTACAAAGACACACCGATGCTGCCTCAGTATGGAAAAGATCCGTCCCATCTGCCGTTGCACCTGGTCAAAGAGAGGCCACTGAATGAGGGCAAAGGTCAGGAGGTGCTCATGGGCTATTATTTAATAAAATACAAATGATTTTAGCAGATTAACCCAGGTGGAACCTTTTATTGTGGAGTTTGCAAGAAATGTGTTAAATTTATGCAGACAAAAATTAATTAAAAATTAAATTTATGCAGAGAAGCTCCAACGACCAATCAAAACTAAGCTGAGTTCAGGTCAGATTTCACGTTTCCTGTTTGATAAGTTTAGTTGTGATTTCTCATCTTTACCTACCAATTTTTTTCTCTCTCTTTTACAGGTGAGACATTTCCCAGAGGGGCCAAAGGCCCGCCTCCTCTTCTCCCTGGTGGAGTTCAGGGCCCCCCAGGATCACCAGGACCCCCAGGACCACAAGGCCCCCCTGGACTGCCAGGCCATGGGTTGCAGGGGTCACCAGGAAAACCTGGGCCCCCTGGTCCACAAGGATACCCAGGAATAGGAAAACCTGGAATGCCAGGATTGCCAGGAAAACCTGGAGGACACGGTATACCAGGGCCGAAGGGTGAACTTGGTCCTGTTGGTGGTGAGGGACCGACTGGACTTCCTGGACCTCCAGGGCTTCCAGGTCCTCCTGGACTTCCTGGGATTTCAAAACCAGGAGGCCAGGGGCTTCCAGGACAGCCTGGTCCACGAGGGGAACCTGGCCATAAGGGTCCACCTGGATTTCCTGGTCTCCTTGGCCCCAAAGGAGACAAAGGACTTGGTGTACCTGGTTTGCCAGGTTTGCAAGGACCCAGTGGTCCACCAGGCCCACCTGGGGAAGCAGGGCCATCTGGGGTTGGTAAACCTGGCCTAAATGGACTTCCTGGACAACCAGGGATACCAGGAAAACCCGGCACCCCAGGAGAGCCAGGAATGACAGGTCCACCAGGTGAAAGAGGCACACCGGGACCACTAGGCTTGCCAGGAATTGGAAAACCAGGAAAAGATGGTTTTTGGGGGCAACCAGGGCTCCCTGGAGGGAAAGGAGAACCAGGCCCTCCTGGTCTACCAGGTGGTCCAGGTTTGCCAGGTTATGGTAAACCAGGACTTCCAGGACTTAAGGGTCACAAGGGATATATTGGTGTTAATGGACCTCCAGGCTTAAAAGGTGAAAAAGGTCATGGAGGTGTTCCAGGTGCCACTGGACCTCCTGGTCCTATTGGTCTGCCTGGTCCACCAGGTCCAATGGGGCCCACAGGAAGTCTTGGTTTCTCAGGGCCAAAGGGAGATGTTGGAATTGGCGGACGCAAAGGACAGCAAGGAATAAAGGGTGAACTGGGGCCTCCAGGACTTCCAGGGCAGCCAGGTTTGCCAGGAGTTGGTGGACAACCAGGACCTAGAGGTTTGCCGGGGCCCTCTGGTCCTAAAGGAGAACCTGGTAATATTGGTTTATCTGGTCTCCCTGGCGCTCCGGGATTACCTGGAATAAGAGGACAGGGAGGACAACCTGGAGAAAAAGGTCACCAGGGGTCCCAAGGGATTCCAGGACTTACAGGACCAGGAGGGCCGATTGGACCTCCTGGGCTCCCAGGGCCAAAAGGCGAAGCAGGGCCATCTGGCAGACCTGGTTATCCCGGTGAAGGTAAACCAGGACTCCCTGGCAACTTTGGTCCTCAAGGTAAGCCTGGCCCCAGTGGCCCCCCTGGCCTTCCTGGACAACCAGGCCAGCCAGGACCCCCTGGTCCTCCAGGGCTAACTGCAGCTCCTCCTGACCTGGGACAAATCCTCCCTGTTACAGGCCCTTACGGTGGCCAAAAACACGGCTACAAGCTGAAGAACGGAGGAGACGTTGGTGCAAATGCTCCAGAGACGCCGGCGTTCACAGCGAAGCTCACAAATCCGTTTCCTCTTGTTGGCTCTCCCGTCATTTTTGACAAACTTCTGCACAACAGCAACCAGGACTACAATCCCCAAAACGGCGTCTTCACCTGCAGCGTAGCAGGGATCTACTACTTTGCTTACCACGTCCACTGCAAAGGCGGGAATGTGTGGGTGGCGCTGATGAAGAACAGCGAGCCCGTCATGTACACGTACGATGAGTGCAAAAAGGGCTCCATGGACCAGGCGTCAGGGAGCGCCGTGCTCCCGTTACGACAAGGAGACGCCGTGCACGTACAGCTGCCGTCTGACCAAGCAGCAGGACTTTATGCTGGTCAGTACGTCCACTGCACTTTCTCTGGATACTTACTGTACCCCATGTAAGACATACGTACACAAAACAATGAAGAAATGACGTAATGATGGTTAAACTGCTTCAAGCTCACAGGTACAATGTAGGTTTAAAACTGGTTATGAAACAGATATGAGGTAACGGACAGTCATCTTCTTTTATGTTTATGTTTTATTCGTCCATCCATACGTCATCGTAACATTTTATGTTTTATTCATGGACAATATCAGGATATCTGCACAAAATACAGACATTGCTTTATATTCTTGGCACATACAGATATTATGATTTCATTCTACAACTAACAGTTAGGTTATATCTCTATCTTGTGTATGAAATACAGTTTGTCAGTTTTATTTGTCAGTTTACCCTTTTGTTTTGTATAACTTATTTGTTTGACTACTGATTACTTGAGAATGTATTAAAATTCTGTTTGTTGAACAGTAAAGAACGGGATTCATTCCAAATGTTTTGCTCATTCATGTCAATTCAGTGTCATTTTGTAACTTTTTTTTAATATATAATTATTATTATCATTTTGTACTTTTCTTCAAACTGTGGACATGCTTATGTTGGAATGAAATTCTTGAAAAATATATTTTTTCTCACCTTTTTTGGACAATGGTGCTCACTATATGCCAACTGACAATTTGTGCTGACAGTTTGTGAGGTTTGAACATTGTTGTCTTTATTAGATTTTTTTTTAAATAAAGACAGAGAAAAACCCATTTCTGGATCTTGTGTGTGTCGATTATGTACTTAAATAAGCGTGTCACGTGCAATGAATCCTGAATGTTTTTCTGTTTTCCACACAGAAAAACTCACTCACCAAAGGTGACTTTCTGACAGCACCGGGCGGCTGCTTCACCCACGGTGTGTGAAAGTGAGATGCTGCAAGTCCTTTTCCTGTGGCTGTCAAACTTTACAGTTAGCGCTTCTCCCAGTAGTCCACACATACCAAAATATGTGCAATATCATGTTTTACTTAACTGTGCAATAATGTGAATTCAACTCATTCAGCCTGTGGATAATTACTGAAGCTTGTTGTTACCTTGCCTGTTGTAACACTGCAGTTTCCCCTGTGTGGACTAATAAAGGATTATCTGATTTTATCTTATCAGATTGAAAGAAAAACAAACATTCACAGTTTTTAGATTTTCCATTGGAGGAAACACTCTAAAAATTGTAAAGCTCACTTTCAAATAAGCGGTTGTTGCTTAAGTTTGCGTTTCTGCGTGTAAAATTTTGCTAGAATTAACAGAAAGTTAATAAAAAAAAATAATTTTAATTTTATTAAAATTTATTTTATTTTTTATTTGTTTTATTTTTTAATTTAAATTTTAATTAAAAAAAATATTCTTTCTCCTTTTCTTTTACAATGTCATAAAACCCAAGTAATACATCTCTGGAAAATAATTCGAAATCATTGCGTGTATTTTGACAAAGAAAAACAAAGGTTTTTCTTCCAAACTTTTGTGAAAAGGGGTCAGTTTCAAAACAAGAACAGTACAGTTTCATCGTCGTCATCGCAAAATGAGCAGTTAATATTTATTTATTTATTTATTTATCTATCTATCTTTTTTGAGCCGTTAATAGTTAATGAAACTACCAAGGACACGCGCTACTGTCTACGTCATCATTATGTGCCCTGAGCAGAGTGATGCAAAAAGTGCGCCGGCTTATCCGTCCATACCATCCTCTGTCCGTCCCGGTGCAGAGGATACAGGAGCAGCCCATGAACGACACCATGGCCGCTTCTTCAAACCGGATCATGCTGGGGCCATTAGTCGGTGCTATCGACCAGGGCACGAGCTCTACTCGGTTTTTGGTAAGACACACTGGAGCGGGACGACGAGCGTTAGCTGTTAGCTGTGTTATTATTTCATAGTTGCTCAGAAACGTTTGTTTGTCCTAGGGGGAGTTTCCCTGCTGGTGTTTTAGGATTAAACTTTTAGTTTTGTCATCGCAGTGGTGCTTTATAATGTGCACAATGTCTGTGTGTATATATATATTACCAGTTGGTAATATATATACAGACATATATGCATAGAGCCCTGAGTACTTTGCTAACTAGCTTAATGAAATGTTGCGTTCAAGTGCTGCTGGGACACTTCATCCAAACAAACAGTGTCAACCTGGTTTTTATGGCCTTAATTCTACTTAGTGTGTAATATAAACTTTATGAATGCCACAACATGTATTTAAACCGTAGCTTTTTTCCCAGTCTGCTACACACACACACACACACACAAACACACACACATAAATATATATATATATTTAGAATCGTATAAAAAGTAAGGATTTAAGAAATAAGTTAACAAAAACGGTATTGAATCAATTTTTAACTCTCTCCACCCTCTTAATAGTTACATGCACCTCAAAAACATGGTGCTGTTGAAATTTTGACATATGTTCACATCTGTATTTGCTGTTTCATATACAATCACATCATAGACTGTTGTATTTCCAGCAACACTTAAAGGCAACATTACATTAATTTCTGACTTTGAGAGGCATGATTCACTCAGACATCTCCCTCAAACAAAAACAAAAAGATCTCCCTCAAATAAAAAGTAAAGGGTTTTAAGAGGTTTTTCATGCCATGCATTGTACATTTTTGCAGCACACTGAAAGAACAGGCGTAGTTTATTTATTGGGTGAGGCTGATGATCGAGAGCCAAGAGCTGAATTAGTATGACTCACCTGTGTCTGCCAGAAAGTGTAACGAGACGCTTCTGAACCTTATTATGATGTTCCAAGTTGAACCTAACGTCACAGTCATAACCACGTGCAATACATGGTGTATTTACTGTAACTTTTATCAAAAAAACTCTGACATGAACATTTAAATGGAATTCCATAGAATTTAATGGGCAAAAACAGAAGAAATACTGCGTATGTTGTTAAATCAAATAAGCCAAGGTTCAAGTTTGTGCTTGGACAAGTGGGAGTCTGGCATTCAGTTTATGACTGAAAAGTTGCCGGTTTGCATACCAGAACTGCAGGGAAAATCTAACGAGTGCAAGATATTTAGAAATGCTCTTTCATCCCGCAGTAAGGTGAAATACCATTTTAAGGCCTTGAGCAGGGTTAGTGGCCTGCATGCTAATTCAGCTTCTCCTGGATGAACAAACACAACAGCAGACCCAAATTAGCTGGAGGCAACATTTGGTCCCATGTTTTGTTTTTGTTTTTTGTTTTTTTTGTCTTTTTTGAAGGTGTTTAACTCAAAAACAGCAGAACTTCTCAGCCATCATCAAGTGGAAATCCAGCAGAGTTTCCCCAAAGAAGGGTAAGTTAAACACAATACAAATTTTAAAATCTCTGCACAAAACTCAGAAATGCGAGTCTTGCTATCATGCCTTTTCTGCATCTTTTTTTCAGATGGGTGGAGGAGGACCCCAAAGAAATTCTGCAGTCAGTGTACGAGTGCATGGAACGCACATGTGAAAAACTCACCCAGCACAACATTGACATCTCAAACATTAAAGGCATGTACACATTGTATACACGCTAGTACATGTTTTCTTGAAGCAGTACTTGAATATACATATTGTCATATACATATTGTGTTTTGTTTTTTCTTCAATTTTCTTTAGCTATTGGGGTGACCAACCAAAGAGAGACCACACTTGTTTGGGACAAAGAGACAGGGGAGCCCCTCTACAATGCAATCGGTAAAGTTTATGCAAACTCTATTGTATTTTGTTCTTATTATCCTTTTTCTTTTTTTTTTTGTCTTTTTTGCGTTTGGATTTTGCCCTTCAGGCTACATTTATGCTGCAAACGCTCATTCTCAAAGGATTGACCGTGTTTTTGTTGAACTGTCTTTACACGAGAAATGACTCAGGGTCTGCTGTAGCTGTGTAACAATGCATGAGTATAGTCCAGCTAAGAAATAGTGCCTGTGGCTGTTCAGATTGGGATGATTTCACTTCATTAGGATGTTTTTTGTGAAATCACACATGGTTCTTTGTAAATTCCAGCAAACTTTCTCATTCACAGTCACTATAAAACCCAATCAGTTTGGCTTGCTAGATTAGGCTGATCTTGGTTGCTCTGAAAAAAACTAAAAAGTTGCTTTTCCCCAGTGTGGTTGGACCTGCGGACTCAGTCAACGGTTGAAAATCTGATCAACAAAACACCAGGGAGGAACAAGAATCACCTGAAAGTAGGCCCCTCCTCTTTACATTCTCAGCTTTCCTATCATTTATAATTTAATCTGTGTCTGTAAATGAAAGCATCTTGTAATTTAGAGAAGAGTGCTGCACTCCTAATTCTTGTCTTTCCTGTCCCCTGCAGCATAAAACAGGACTTCCCATCAGCACGTACTTCAGCGCAGTGAAGCTTCGCTGGCTGATGGACAACGTGCGCGAGGTCCAGGAAGCCATCCGGTCACGCCGTGCCATGTTCGGCACCGTGGACTCCTGGCTTATCTGGGTACGACCGAAGACTTCTGTCCCGACAGCTCGGCAACTTTTAGAACTCAGCACTATTTCTGAAGGCCTGATTTTTGTTGTTTGTGTTTTGGTTGTCTGACAGTGTTTGACGGGAGGGAAGTCAGGTGGAATCCACTGCACAGATGTGACCAACGCCAGCAGGACCATGCTGTTCAACATTCACACCATGAACTGGGACCCAGACTTGTGCAAGTACGACAGCTGCCTAAGACATCTTTCATTAAGCGTTTGATTCCATCACACAGGCATTTATTGAAAGTGTATCTTTGAAGTTGAAATTCAATCAAATTCATTCACTCCGCGCTTTTTATTGCACTTAAACGCTAAAATTACGAATCTTCGAAAAAAAAACCTAAACGCACATCTTGTTCACAATGATGGATTACCTATCCCAAGAACGTTTCAAGTGTCAGCATGTTGATTTTAAAAGCGTATCAGAATGAACTGAAAGCAATGGTGGCCTGGAAGGTAGGGGGACAAAAAAAAAAAATTAATTCCCAGTAGTATGCTTTGGGAAGTGATTGTCAGTAACGTTACATGTATGAAAACTGAATATATTAGGCTCAAACATGCAAAATGAGTGGTATGGTCCTTTAAGGATATTTATGGCAGTTGGAATAAAGGATCTATTAAAAGCCTTTTTGGCTGCCAGATTTCAAGACTTCAGAGTGATTGAATAAAGGATGGGAGCTGTCTTTCAGGATGTCCTGTTGATAGAGGTCAGCATGGACATTATCAGTTGTTTTTATGTATGTATAGTTATTGTATGTAATATATAAAAAAAATCGATGATTATTTGACAATCAAAATCTAATTTGTTTGCAAGCATGGTTTGCATAACTCTCTAAAGCTTGCTTTTCTGGTACAGATGCTTTCAATTTTGCATTTTTAGTCATTTTCAAACGTTGATGCCTTAATTTAATTAATGCCACAGAATACTTTGAGATTATCTATTTAAATGTAAAAATGCATGGAGTACAAACAACTCTTTACAACAGGAAGAAGAAGATTACCAAAGAGAATACCAAATAGTGATGTTATACAACCTCTCATATTTTGCATGCCTCTTTCCCTTTGTGTTAGATATTTTGGCATTCCTATGGCAATACTGCCCAAAGTGAGGAGTTCTTCAGAAATATATGGCCTCATGGTAAGAACGTCCAAAGTTTTTCTTGTGAAATCCTGCATATATCTACTCAACATGCTCAGTATCTAATCAAATCTATGCTGTGCTGAAAATATCAACGTAATAATAATAAATCATGTTGTGTCTAGTGTTGAAAGAGTGGAACATCTCATGCAACAGACTGCTAATAAAATAGTGCCAGTTTGGTTTGTTAGTGTGCTTTCAGAGTGTTTAATCGCATGACAGCTGATGAGAAGTTGTTTTAGGCATTTCTTTTGTGTGCCATTGTCTCCTTTTCTCTCACTGGTAGAAAATAAGTTCTAGCCTGGTAAGTAACACCGGACATCATTTTTTTCCCCATCATGCAACGTGAGCTGTGCTGTCTCCTTTCTCCGTGGCCAAAGTGAACGCACCATCGTACAGTGCATTTCCAACATGCATAAGAGCACTAATATATCTGTAGCCGAGCTGTCAGGCCAGTTTGAGCTGAGACTGGTTTTAGGAAAGTCATTTATCTATTTGGATCGTCTACCAGAAGCACCAAAATGGACAACTTGCAACATAAGACATTAAATATTTGGGATATTGTGCCAAATTTTAACACGATTTAGTGTGTAGCATTTGATGCTTGTCCAAACCTGTCGGCCACATTAAACGAGGCAACAGATTAAACTCAGAAGCTGTGATCTGATTGGCTAATAGTCAGAAGAAGTGCATGCTGGTTAGCAGGGGCAAAGCTTGACGGATAAAGCATTTAAGCATTAAATTTTATTTCTGCGTCACGTTAATAATCACTGTAGGAGAAGATTTTTTTAAACAGCTAAGGGCCCAGCACCCACACACAACTTCTGGAGATAAAGTCTTCTCATTGGAAATGTGCTGGATGGTCCGTGTCTCACATTGCTTACTTAGTGGCATGCTCCTCGGCTAACTGTCACCGATGCCCACAGCTTCCTTCAGAAACCTTTTCCCTCCATCATGTCGCCGAAATCTCTTCACTCTTCGCCACACTTAAACTTCCTGTGTTTTCTCTTCAAATGGATGTAACCAAAGAACCGACAAGAATCACCAAAGTGTCTTCTCAACCAGGCCTGTAATGGTTATCAGCACTACTTACCTCACTTAGGAGTGAAGATATTTGGATTTATATGGACTCACATTTGCCCTCTTTTCCCACCGTGACGTGTTAATTGTTAATAGAGTATGCTTCATATTTGTATTTGGCTTCATGTCATCAGATAATATTACTATATTTTTTGTCATGACAGGTTTACTTCTCATACTAGGACATGAAGACATGTTTTCGTAGAATTGATTTGATTTTTCACAAACATGGACTTGAATTATACTGAGGTGTATAATTTCAAGTTTTTAAACGAGTAAAGTCATCACTTGAATGATTTGGGAAAAGATCGACTTCGCTTTTTAAACAGCTTGCCAACATTTTCCGTTGACAGAAATCAGGGTCTCTGACAGGAATCCCCATTTCAGGTGTAAGTTCATCTCTATTTTCTAATTCTGTGTTTTTATTTAGAAATGGCACAATCTGACAAATATGTTCCTTCAAACAGTGTCTGGGGGATCAGTCAGCAGCTCTCGTTGGACAGATGTGCTTTCAGGACGGCCAGGCCAAAAACACGTAAGCGTCTTTTTGTGTCTGTGGACTAGCGCGAGGAATTGTGGGAAATTCAAGGGAAAGGTTGATTTATTATGTGTTACAGATATGGAACCGGATGTTTTCTGCTGCGGAACACTGGAACCAAGGTACGTTCACTGAAGCCTCGTAGTTTTCAGTTCACAGTTCCTCACGACTAGAAATAATCCATGTCACACCCGCAGATATTGAACGATTTTAACTTTGTTTTGCAGCCTGTAATGTCTGATCACGGCCTTCTGACGACTGTGGCGTACAAACTCGGCCGAGACAAACCTGCCTGCTACGCATTAGAGGTAAAATGAGACAAAGTAACGAGCGTGGAGTAACCATCTTCCTCCTGTTAATCTGACCGCTAACGGATCTGTTTGTTAATCATTTCCAGGGCTCTGTGGCCATTGCAGGAGCTTTGGTTCGTTGGCTGAGGGACAATCTTGGAATCATTGGCTCATCTGAAGACCTCGGTACAGCACTTGTCTCTGGCCTTGCTGCAGAAAAGAACATAAGATGAAAGAGAATTTGCTGTACTGATTGCTGTGATCTTTGAATTTAGCAAAATAGAATGGTATTTAAAGGGGAAATTCCATGTTTTTATGCTCTTAAATCATGTTCTGAAAGTTATTTTGTGCCATTATCTTTCCTTTTTCCTGTCCCCTCGCAGAGAGGATGGCTGCATCAGTTGGCACATCCTACGGCTGCTATTTTGTTCCTGCATTTTCGGGCCTGTACGCACCTTACTGGGAGCCCAGTGCAAGAGGGTAACGCCATGAGCTACTCTGATGCAGTATTTATGTCTTAGCTAGCATCAGCTGTTTAGCCTCTGGAAATAATTCTTCCTTTTTCTCTGTCGCAGGATCATTTGTGGCTTAACTCAGTTTACTAATAAGAATCACGTCGCATTCGCCGCACTGGAAGCCGTTTGTTTCCAGACACGAGAGGTGCCCGCTCTCTCTCTCTCTTGGTTTCTCGTGAGTCGTAAGAGAATGTGCCGTCATTAAGCTTTGGATGTTTGGATGCAGATTCTGGACGCTATGAATCAGGACAGCGGAATCCCACTAACTCAGCTGCAGGTGGATGGAGGAATGACGTCTAACAAGTTGCTGATGCAGCTGCAGGCCGACATAATGTGCATCCCTGTTGGTGAGATTAAAACCGACACCATAAAGACTTTTTTTTTTTTAGTTATTTAGTGATTATTAGCAGTGTAAGTTATGTTCCTGGCCTTTTTTAGTGAAGCCCTCCATGCCGGAGACCACCGCTTTGGGTGCAGCGATGGCAGCAGGGGCAGCAGAGGGGGTGGGTGTGTGGAGTCTGAATCCTGAGGACCTGAGTGAAGTCACCTCTGAGAAGTTTGAGCCGCAGATCAACCCTGGAGGTACAGTAAGACGCAGCAGCAAACGCCGAAAGCTTCTTTTCAGACGTGACGTCCCGCTGAGAGCGTTTTCTCCGTGTGCTCAGCAGAGAGCGAGTTACGTTACGCACGGTGGAAGAAGGCGGTGCAGAGATCCATGAACTGGGAGACGACGGAACCGCTTTCTACGGGAAATGGTAGGTGGTCAACAAAATTTATGTTGCTCCTCAACATAAAATAACTCAATTTAAAACCCTCAATACTGGCTGGAGCCCAAATATTAGATCCATAATACAGACACTGAAATAACACATATCAAAGCTGTCGTAGTTTAATTTACAAATTGAATATTTTTTTGTAATCTTAAAGGACCGTACCGCTCATTTTGCATGTTTGAGCCTAATATATTCAATTTTCATATGTTACATTACTGACAATCATATGATCCTTTAAAATAAAACTCATTAATTCCACCTTTGTTTGAAACCAAACCAACCACGCAAGCTGTCCAGTTTTTAGGGATTTTTGGCATAAAACGTAATTTCCCCGTGCCAAAAATGACAGCAAAATAAACAAATGCGGTCACATTAGACTGAGTTTTAGAAAAATCCGTCTTCATTTCGATATCGGTGGAGATCAACATAAAGCTTAAAGGAGAGTGAATATCGGACTCACGTTTGTCATGTGACCAGAAACACGACTCCAGTGGAATGCTAATCTTGGTGTGAATCTGCTGGATGTGTAAGTAGGTGAATGTTTACTCACTTTAGCCAGAGTAAATGTCATGTAAGCTGAAGATAAATCAGGGCGGAGCTTTTCTGACCCCTAGTGGTGCTAAATTGTTACTGCAGCTTTGAATAAATTGATTTGGGATGAAATCCAGGTAGACCTTGTATGTGCTCTTTGTGTATTAACCCCTTTGGGTATTTTTTTTTAACATTCTTCTGACTTATAATGACCTCCCTATGAGTTAATTAAACATAATGTCTTTTTACAAGGATGATAACAAAGTTCTCCCCTGTAGATTTAACATAAGCAGCATAAATCTGTTGTCAGATTTCAGATATGGTGCATTTACTTTCCCCCTCTCTGTGTTTCCTCATTTTTATTGAACTGATCGTTGGTTTGGACGGCCGTCAGATGAAAATAGCATCTTCAGCAGTGTCCCATTGGGCTTTTACATTCTGGGTAGCATGCTAATATTAGTTGCAGCAAAATACATGTCAAGTGAGTATCTCCTTCAGTATGCATATGTTTGTACTTGTGTATATTTGAATACAAAACTTTGATTTCTAGCATTTTTCATCTTGGTTTTTTTATTTTTCTCTCCATGGTAGACCACCAATAAAAAATCTTCATCCCTGATCACCTTTTGCACTCTCTTCCATGATGCATTCCAGGAGAATGAGACATTTCCTGCTATCTGGAAAAATCGCAGAGATAAATTAGGGTGTAGATTTGCTTTTCTTTCTTTTTAATTTTTTACATATTTCTCTCTGCAGCAAACATTTGTATATGAGGTGATTCTAGAGTGTGTGCATGCAGTATTTTCTCCTTTATTTATACAGAAACGTTACTGTTTGCAGTCCGTTTTTTGAAGGACACTGTCTAATCTGCGTTACCTACTCGTTACTTCATCTTGAATGGTCTTCTAACACTCGTGATTTTGTTTGAGTTGTTTTATGAGTTGCTACATAGACGATTTTTTTTTTTGAGCACTTTATATATTTTGTTATGTCTGTGAGCTGTTTAGTAACAGAATTTATCTGTTTTCTCACGGGTAATTCATAGAAAGTTCGAGAAGGAAGGAAAGGAAAAGATTTAATGACAGGGTTACTTTTTTTGGCGAAAGTAAAGTTCTGTGTCCTTGACTGTAAAAGGTGAAAATATGATAGATATGTTCTGTGTTTAATGTGGAAATATACTGTGAAGGGCAATGACAAATTGGAAGATACTGTTCACAAAAAAAAATAAAATAAATGAAGGACATATTTTTGATCCTTAAGAGATAAAACTTGAAGCATCTCCACTATTAGTATTTCCTCTTCTAATATTTTACTGTAGGCTGTAATGGCGGTCTGAAGTTTTATATCCCAACAAACTTGATTTCTTCATGTTTTCCAGAAAACACTGTGCACTTTTGCTTGTCTTAGTCTAAGTGTCTGGCTTTGTAGGGCTGGGAATATGGTAAACTTTATGAATATTGTTGCAGGGTTGGAATATTATTGTTAACGCCAGTAACATTCAGTATTTTTCACATAACGCTACCAAATTTTAATTTTCCACAGATTTACTGACATGAAGTAGCTCTGTCAAATAATAATTCAAATGCATCCCTAGAGAGTTCTCAAGCAGCGTCATTACTGGCGTAGTAAGAGTTTAATCTTCTTTTGTTTTTACTTTATGTAACTTATGTTAATGGGAGATTCATTTTTAAGCTATGTAAAAATTTTTTGTTATGTTTGTCTTCCAAATAGTGGACCTGAAATCTGAGTTTTGACCCTTTAAGAAATGTGAATTTTAGAAGCAGAAAGAGTACTTTGTTGAACAAATGGTTTAGAAATTATTTATTAGGCTGTGTAGCCCAATAAATAATTATTATAATAAGCAATATTATAATATTGGTTACTGTTTAATGATCTACACACAGGTGTGTAGAGTGTGTGAAACTACAGCACATAAAAAGGTTCAAAGTGCTCTTTTGATATCTAAACACACTGTACTAATGGATATTTATTAATGGATTGAAAGGAAAAACGACATGTTGTGTCATGTTACGTTAATATCCATTTAAGACCTTTTTACTGTGACATTGGTTTTGATGATCGATTGTTTCACATCACAACCCTTTTGCTACTCATTCCACATATCTGGCCTTAACCTCTTTCAATTTTGGAACATGTCTATATTACTGTATTACTCAATCGAAACGTGTACAATCCTGTTTAACAGTTTTATATATTAAAGGGGCCTTTATCTGTAAATCTGAAATTCCATAAAAAATAAATCTTTTTCATCTTCTTTCATGTACAGAAATGATTTGTGGGAAAATAAATAAACCATCAAAAGCAATTCAATTTGTCCTCATTCTTCATATTCTATAATTGTCAAAGTAAATCATTAAAACACATTTAAAGATTGAAAATTGCTGGAAAATATATTTGTCGTATTTTTAAAAAAATAATCTTTCCATATATAGATAGATATATTTTGCTTATGTTCATCAGAGGAGGAAGTGAGTGTTTAAGGGGAAATCCCTGTTGACAGGGGGCGTGGTTAAGACCAGCAGCAAATGAGAAGAATTCAGCACTCAGCTTCATTCTGCAAACCTTCCAGTGGTGTTCATGAGCATCTGACAGGTATGTAATGTAAGTTTTCATTTTAATTTTTGTTTATGCAACATTTACAAACTTATTTTACACTAAAATATATCACAGAATTACCTTAAAGTACTCAACTTTGCATGTTGTGCATATTTTAAATTTGTTTTCCACTTTCTTTATAAATGTACTTGTTTTGCATACACCTGGATTTGTTTTCCCTGAATATAACTCTTCATAATGATACAGTATCTTAATAATTTCAGCTTCAAAAAAAAAAAAGTGAGTTAATCTTAAACTGTTGCTAATCTCCAAAATCTTCATGCATTTTGTTTTGAAAGTCAACATGTAAATCAGTAACCTGTTAACCAGGAAGCTCTGGCAGTTTGGGACACTAACAGCTGTTCCTCATTTTTCCATGACTTACTCATACATCACATTTATATATCACAACTTGGTTTCATTGTTTTGATTGACAGCTTTGGAACGACAAGCCCAGTTTTGTTGTGTGTTAAAGGTCAAGACTCCCTAAGCATGTTGGATCAAAGTTGGAGTGCTACCAGGAGCCAAATTCCAGCTACGAGCCCAAACTACAGCGAGAATGCTAAAGGTGAGTTTTTATCAGTCTGGTAATCAGATATGTACATTTAACCCCAACAATGCTCATAATCTAGAGTGCTTTATTTCCTTGTTATTTGATTCCCAACTGTCTTGTTTTGAAAAGGTGTGGGAATGAGGAAGTGTGTGTTACAAGGTCTGAAAGATATTCTGGCAGCTCAGAATTTTCCAAACTCTTTAATTTTTGTGATCTTATAGCAAAGTGATTTATTCCAGAAAATACAATGTTTGTTCGGCTTTCAAGTTGAATAAGAGTCTATAAGTTTATATTCATGTGTTTCTTTTCCAGGCTTTCCCATCTCGAACCCCCGGCCTCCAGGATATGGCCAAGCTGCTTGCAAAAAGACTGTGAAAGAACTGCTGAAGCTGAAACGCAAGGTGAGTCAGAGTGAGCAGGTACTTAAAGTAAATCACTATTTCTGCTTAGATGAGAAGTAATATGTCGACTGAAATTGGTAAAAATTGATTACTGCAAAAATAAGTTTGCAAAGTTGTAACTGCAAGAATATAGAGGTTTGAAATGCTTGCGAACTTTGGTTTCCCAGTTTGCTTTGAGTCGAGTTGTGAGGATAAAGAGGCTTTAGTATGAGGAAGAAGGTTGTTGTGGTTTCTAAAGGTGTGGCCAAACATGCCAAAATTACTCACGTCATGAAGTACAATTGCATTAAAAGGACCATATCGGTGATTTTGCATGTTTAAGCCCAATAAATGCGACCCGCATACACGTTACTGACAACCATTTTCCAAAACATAAAACTGTATTTTAGTTTTCCTGTTATTCATCAAATCCCCTAATCTTTCAAAATAAAATCAGGTGTGCACCTTAAAATTCAATGTTTCACCTGTCCCAATGTGCACAGTCGTTTTTTAAATTTCTAAAATACAATTTTATGTTGCAGACATACATTTTCTTCCGTGCAGCTCCATGTTGGTTAAATTAAGTAACTGATGAAAAATAAGAACAACATTTGGTTTGCTGCGATGGATTACTTATCTCAAGCGCGTTCCAAGTCTGTAGAAGTTGAGTTTAATAACGCACTGGAATGAATGAGTCTGGAAGGGAAAAAGAAATCAAAACTGTACCGCTTCAGTATGTTTTGCAAAACATGTGTGTTGTTGTTGTAGTATTTGTTGGGCTCAAACCTGCAAAATCACCGGCATGGTCCTTTAAATTGATATGAACTCTCATGTTTTTGTAGACATTAAACCACGCACAACAGGACAACAACACAGAACATGAATTTGGATTTGTAACACCTGCTGCCACACCTGTAAACCCCAGTATCACCAGTGATTTCATCCCTGATCCTGAAATCAACCACGTCACCCCACAACAACAACACCACCCAGCTCTGCTGCAGACACCCACGACTCCCACTGTGGGTGTCAAAATGAATTTATTTCAATGGCAGATTCAACAAGAGTCAGCGAGAATAGAAGGAGTCAGTCCTGAGCTGTTGAATATGCAAGATGAGGACGGTGATACGTACGTGTATATATATAAATTTTTTTTAAATTATTATTTGGAGTTAATTTCACATGATTATATCATTTGTAAATCTTTTTCACTTCACAGATTCCTTCATATAGCAGTGGCACAAGGTAGAAGGGCTTTAGCTTATGTGCTTGCAGGGAAAATGGCTCAAACAGGATCGCTGGATGTAAAAGAGCAAAATGGCCAGGTATTACTTAAATACTGCTAGTAAATATTAAAGGACCATACTGGCCATTTTGCATGTTTGAGCTTAATATATTCAATTTTCATACATGTAAAATTACTGACAATCATTTCCCAAAGCATACTACTAGAATGGTGAATTAAAAATGTTTTTCCTACCTTCCAGACCTCCACTGGTTTCAGTTCATTCTGGTATGATATTAAAATCAGCTTGTTGATACTTGAAACATTTTTGGGATAGGTAATCCATCATCACCAACAAGACGTGTATTCAGGTTTTTTTTTATTAGTTATGTAATTTTAGCATTTAAGTGCAATAAAAAGCATGGAGTGAATGTATACCTCCACCAGGGAATATAGTCCCAAAAGCATTTGTGGAAAAATTGAAATGACCGTGACTTCATGAGGTTGCGTAACTATTATCAGGAGAAAGATCAATTTTTAAAGTGGGTGTATCGCTTGAATATTTGATTTTGCAAAGATTTTGCAAAATATCAGGAAAGCTGATTTGGGAAATGATTGTCAGTAACATAACATGTATGAAAATTTAATATATTAGGCTCAAACATGCCAANGGGAAATGATTGTCAGTAACATAACATGTATGAAAATTTAATATATTAGGCTCAAACATGCCAAATTGATGGTATGGTCCTTTAAGTACTGAGTCTTAATTCTTTATTCTCACTCCTCATACACAGACAGCACTCCAGGTAGCAGTTGTAACCAACCAATACTTGATTGTTCAAGACCTGCTCACGCACGGAGCACAAATAAACACTAGAGACCTCTGGGGACACTCTCCGTTACACATGTGTGCAGAAAAAGGCCACTTTCTCAGTCTGCACGTAAGAGTGTTTCTGTGTCTGGAACAACATGCACCAGCAGGTTTGGGGTGTCATTTATAGCAGTTTTTCAGTTTTCCCTCTGGATGTGAACCTTCAAAATTCTGGGACCTACTGGGATTTGATTTCTTTGATTCTAGAAATAAGTAGAGATACAAAAATAGTGAGCTGGGAGAAAACCCACTGTAAAAAGTAAAAAAAATTGCATTTCTCTTATAAATCGAAGCTAAATGCTCATCACAATGAGATAAATTTTCAGATGGTTTTTTTTCATTTTATATTATGCTATATCCATTATGGTTTAAGAACAAAATTCAAAGGAATGATCAGCTGTTTCTGGCTGACTTGCACTTTATCAGCCTTGTTAATTTGTAACTGTGTGTCGCTGTGGTGAGGTTAAACATCAACACGTTATGTTAACTTTTATCAAATGTTTCTGTCTTAGGTGATAAACTCATCACATGATCAGGAAAATTTCATATATGGCTCTCATGTATATGTTACTGTTGCTTTCATTCATTTC
The DNA here is from genome assembly GCA_014773175.1 of Lucifuga dentata. NCBI lineage: Eukaryota > Metazoa > Chordata > Actinopteri > Ophidiiformes > Bythitidae > Lucifuga > Lucifuga dentata. Next base: position 50,186 of record VXCM01003900.1, read on the forward strand.
TTATTTCCACAGAGCATCCACAAAGCCCTAACAGGAAGCAAGCAAGCAACTGATATCGAAAAAGTTAATTATGAAGGTATTTTTCTTAAACTGCACTTCCAGATATTTTTATCTGAATTGTGCATTTTAATGCGGCATTTCTTTTCTGCCACGTGAATCTTAAACAGGTTTAACTCCGCTTCATGTGGCGGTCTTGGCTCATAACAAAATCGTCAAAGAGATGAGGATTTTGGAGGGCAGCTGCTCATTCTCGGCCATGGAGCTGATGCAGAAGAGGCAGATGTGTCACTTCAACTGTATCAAGACTCTGCTGCTCATGGGAGCCTCCTGTGGGGCATTCGTAAGTATTATAACTACTAGGATTTTTACCCTTAGAGTTGGTTGGTTTTGGGATTAAAATGTTTGGAGTGAGGCCTGGCTTTCATGCAGTCTTTTTTCCTTCCCTCAGGACTTGAAAAGTGGACGGACCTCTCTTCACATGGCTTCCGAAGAGGCAAACGTGGAGCTGTTTGAGCTTTTCTTGAACCTGCCGTCTTGGATGTCTGTTGTAAATATGAAGGTCAGCGCTTCTGTGCGAATGAAATGGGAGGATTTGTGATATTCCCACATTACTCCCATGATTTTTGAGCATCAAGCAGATCTGAAGAGTATCGGCTTTAGAAAGATTAAGGAAAGTGCTCTGTCATTTGATGTTTCAGACGTTCAGTGGAAACACGGCCCTGCACGTTGTCAGCTCTCTGCAGAATCATAAGGCTCAAGTGGAAGCAGTGAGGCTGCTGCTGAGACGAGGAGCTGACCCCGGGGCCAGAAACTTGGAAAATGACCTACCTTCTCACTTGGTGCCTGAAGGACCCATGGGTGAAAAGGTACAGTATGAAACAAAAGACGAATGCTGTAATTTAATCACTTTTCCCACAATGAAAAGTCAAGAATAAGTGATGCACTTAAAAGCATAAGTTTTATACAAACCAAGAATGTGAAGGTGACTCAGACTGTCCTAAATTAATTAATATTAGTATTTTGGCTTAGGCTGGTAAATAACATTATCTAGCAAGAAATTAGAAATGTACCAGTTAAAATTCTTTATCCATTACTATTTTATATGGGCAGTTTTGATGAGTTCTGTCTTTGTTACAGGTGCGGCTGATGTTAAAAGGAAAACGTTTTCCTGCTTAGCTGAAGCTCAAACACACTGTCAGTCAGACAGTCCACTTTTATACAGTTTGCCCACATAAGGCAGATGCTCGTTGTTTCAATGAAACATGCTGAATTGTTCGCTACAACGTAGTGATCAAAGTGAAAGTCAGGTTTGTATTTTGTGTTTTGTTCTTATCGTGTCTGTTTTAACCAATGTGTGAAGTGTTTTATCTAGAACTTATTGCAATTTTGAAGTGGACACAAGTTCAGAAGTTAGATTTACTTGAAAAAACTCATGAAGTTATTTTAGATTTTCAAAACTCTGAAAACTTTATTTTGATTTATCATTTTCATTATATAAATTTAGGTATTAAAATTAGCATTAGTAAACATAGCACACTGTAGATTCTATTTTGTGTATTATCATGTATTATAGATAGGTGTTTTCTCAAATCATACTGTATGACAAATTCTGACCACAATAATGAACATTTTAGTGTAAATGTGTTGATTTATTTTCATTTTAAGTCAGTCACAGTGAAAATAAAAGCAATTTTACATTATTTTACATTTAAGCACTGTCAGCTCCTTAATATTTAATCTGCTCTCAAGAATGTGGGAAACAGACAAGTGATGCCAAAAAAAAAAAGCAACAGTGGTACTTGTTCAGCTTGGTTTCAGTGTTTTACTGGATTTTGTAAAACAGACAGAAGGATTCATGTACAGAGTGATAATGGCACAGTCAACAGTCCAGGAACTGATTCTCCAAGAACATTAGAATAGTGACCTTGTTGTTGTCAAATATAAATATAGAAAAACATGATCTTACCACACACAGAAAAATCCTTTCAGATACTCTTTGCTCTTACAGTACATTTTTCTCCCCTTCAGCAACAGTTCAGTTGCTGATGTCAGCTCTAAGATCCTTTTTGTTCATACTGGCCAAGAAACAGACGATCTCAGTGCTCAGGGTGACTTAAACTCATTTCTTCTTCTTCTCCTGTGTGCTGGTGAACCACTGATCTAGCAGCTTCTTGCTGTAGTAGATTTGCCAGCCATGCACCTGCACACCAATAACAATCACCAAGTACATAACCGAAACGGCCGAGAAGCCGAAGATAAATCGGTAAGCTTTACCATGTCGGTAAAGCTGCTGTGCCACAGGAAACATCTCCATACTGCCGTAGATCAGCGGGGCCACGCAGAAGAGCCCGGCGCTGATCATGGACATCACCAGGTAGCTGATGTTGTTGCGGGGAAGCGCCATAAAGCTGAAGACTGTGGGAATTATGCTGAGGAGGTATGGATACTCCCACTGGTATGGAGACGCCACCACTTTGTGGGACACAAGGTTCAGCTGGCTCACTGTAACCTAAGAAAGGACAGATACAGAATATGAAAATAATTACAGCTGTTAAAATCCAAAAAAGTCTTCTATTTTAAAAAGAATAGAAAAAACATCTCAAAATGGCATTACTTAGCCAGGTTTTACATTACCTGTGCTGCCAGCAGCACCCACATCAGCAGATGAACAATGTTGAGCTTACGGATTTCAGACTTCAAAGCAACGCTGTGCAAAATGAGACAGAGGGTCCGTCACATTAAATAACTGATTAAATATTAATTCTAAATGATGTGACTCAACCTCCCTGATTATAGAGTAAACCATTCTTGCTTTTAGCACTGAACTGAAATGGTTAACTGTTGAGTCCTTGATGAAGCACATCTGGTCTGATGTCAAATAATTTGGCATCACAATGTGTCTTCATTTATCACTAATAGCTTCATTAAAAGAAGTAACCTCATCTGGTAGTGTGTGGCCACCCTCTCTCTGTGCTGATAGTCACTTCCATCTGTGCCTGTTGCTCTGGGACCTGCTCTTGAAGCCATAACTGTAAACACACATCAAGTATGAAATATAAGCTTTCAGTCCAGTTTCAGAGCTGTTAGGAGAGAAGTTAGTAATTATTAGAGTGAGAATAGCTTTATTGTACTGCTTTCTCGTGTGCAGTAGGGCTTTCGTATAAAATTGTTTTCGATTGTACATGTTTTTATTGTTATCTAGACTGCCTTTTATGTTGGTAACGTTTATTGCCTCCATTAGCCAAGTTAACATTTAACTAGCACTACATAGCATTAGATAATGTTGCTAAATTGGCTACAGTCACGTTAGCTATTGAGATACTTACACAATATATGCATGTTAGTTTTCATGTCACTTTACCAGCATGCCAATCTAAATGCGCTAAATCTCAATATTTTAGCTGCCGCTATTCATGTTAGCATGAATGAAATGCATTGCAAAAGGGATGTTACGCTCAGCTAACAAGCTAACGTTAGCTAACAGGTCATACAAATGGAGTGCTGGCCAAGCTACTGTAACATGAGACAAATGATCAGCTAAATTTCACACTGGCATGTAGGAAAAATTATACATTATTAGTAAAAGCACTTACTTAGCCAGTTTTGTTTATAAAACGCCTTAAAAATGGGCTGAGAACGACAGAGCTGACAAGGAGAAGCAGAGGGGATGACGTTTCAACTTGTGATTGGCCAGAGGGCAGGCGCCGCTCTCCAGACTTTCCCATGGTACTATCGCGAGATCATGCTAATTGAGGCAAGATTCATCATGGCGGCTCGCTGTTGATGCTAAGCTAACTTTAAGCTAAACAAAAACAATGACTACATCAATACCAGTTGTTAAAAAAAACACCAAGTGCCGTGTCATTATATGCACAGGTGTACCGTGGAAAAGCACGTTACCTGCAACCTGCAACATGCAGCCACGCAGCGATAAACCTCAAACATCTGACAGTAAGGTCAGTGTTTTATCATCCATAACTATAAAGTGTTGTACTGATTCTCTGTGCCAAGAAATTAAAGCCTGTAATTGCTTTTATTCACCTGAATCTCCGAATCATTCACCTGACTGTCTATTTGGACACAATTCACTTCTCGAAAAAATCCAGCAGATGGCAGTCATGATACTGCAGGTACAAACAGGCTCTATTTAATGCATTGATTTTTACACTGTGGCAAAAGATTTAACAAAATCAAATACAGAGAAGTCTTTAAAAGTGACACAGACAGTGATAGACAGTCATAATCAACATTTATTTATATATGTTTTGCATCTCTCTCCTGTTCCAATAACAGACCCTGATTCAGAGCCAACAGGGTAGTGGTGAGTAACAGTATGTTTTTGCAGTAGTCATAGACATAAGTCATCCACTCTTCAAGCTCACATACAGCAATGAGAATTAGAAAGCCCAAAATTATTCATACCCATGACCAGATTAATGTATTTTAACTTTTTATATTTGATGAATGACTTTTTCTACTCAGAAATGACATAAGAAGCTGATGAAAGAACGTAAGAACTCATATGAGAGTTATTCAAGAAAAGTGATATTAATATTCATGTTATATATACAGATTTACAAAAAATGCCATGTCCAAAACTATTTATACCCTGTCGCAGTAATCAATCACAAAGCCTTTATTTGTGGTTCTTCATTCATTCTTGTAATTGCTTATAAGCTTTTTTTTTTTTTTTTTTTTTGCATAAGTTTGCAAGTCTTTGAGTTTGGAAGGCTTTCTTGCCATCACTTCTTTTCTTGAACTCCCTCCATAAATTCTTGATCAGGTTCAGGTCTGGACTCTGGCTGGGCTACTCCAAAATTTAACATCATTCTCCAGGAACCTTTTCTTTACCACCTTGTTTTTAAAAAAAATAAAGTTGTTTGTAAAAAATTATGTTTTATTCTTGTTTTTTTTTTTTTACATTTGGAGTTCCCACAGTTCATTCCCACCACCGTAGGGATGTGGTGTTCTTCTTCTTTTTGCCAAAGGAAAGCCACATCCCTGTGTCCAAAAAACTCCATTTTCACACAGAATTAACGACCCAAAAGCTTTCATCTTTGTGCAGGTGAGCTTATGTTTGTACCAGATTTACTCAGATTCATCAGAATGGCTTTAGTGCTGATCCTTGGATTGTTTTTGGCCTCTCTCGATATTTTTTTACCAGCCAAGGGGACACTTTTAGTTTCTGACCATGTCCTTTAAGGTTCTCTGCACTGTGGCTACTGACAGCTGAAACTGGTTGGATATGGCTTTGTAGCCTTTTCCCTCCTTGTTGGCAGAAACTGAAACTTGTTTAGAAACTGAAATTTCACTATTTATAAATTTATAGTCCATAAAACTGTTGTAGAATATTTCAAACATCTGGCATTTTTGTGAAACACTTACATAGAGGTTTTAACAAACTGAACTTAAACTGACTTTCTTGAACATTCCTTGAACATCTGATACATAAATATTAATGTAACTTTTCTGGATAAACTCTATTATGACTACATTCTTTTATCACCTTCTTATGTCATTTCTGAGCAGACAAACTCATTCACCAAATACAAAAAGTTAAAATACCTTAAATTTGCCATGGGTATGAAAAATTTTGGGCTGAACTGTACATGTATATGATCAGGTCATATTCATTCATTCTGTATTTTTGAAATATACAATTAATCCTTAATGTCTTCTGAATGGTGTTAGGTTTTGTCTTGATGATCAACATTTTATGAACCATTTCTAATTTGTTGTGTATACATGATAATGATGTAAACACTTTCATGTGTAGTTTCATTTCATTGAGATGACAACGATGATGCCATCAATGACGATTTGCAATGAGTAGCTTGAAAATTAAACACTCTAACCACATGTTAGCTTTCATTTAAAACAACAGTAAAATGACTGATTTGATAGCAAAGAAATACTTGATTTAACTGAGAATGTTTGTACTTTTCATCATACTGATAGATTTTTACAAGAAGTTAGTGAAAGCTTTGCTCAGTAACAAGCAAATTGCTTCTTGTACTTTATGTCTAGTAAGATTGATTATGCAGCATTGTTGTTTTCACGCTGTTTTCCACCAGGGAATATAATGTCAAGAGAACAACAGCATGTATAGAATTGGGCTTAAACATCGCCTGTATGGTCCTTTAAGGGAGCAATACAAGCTATAGTAAGACTATAGTAAATGTATAGTAAACCTATAGTAAGTGTATTTAAGACTATAGTAAGTGTATAGTAAGGCTATGGTAAGTGTACAGTAAGGCATATAGTAAGACTATAGTAAGTGTACAGTAAGGCTATAGTAAGTGTATGGTAAGGTTATAGTAAGTGTATAGTAACAGTATAGTAAGTGTATAGTAAGGCTGTGGTAAGTGTACAGTAAGGCATATAGTAAGACTATAGTAAGTGTACAGTAAGGCTATAGTAAGTGTATGGTAAGGTTATAGTAAGTGTATAGTAACAGTATAGTAAGTGTATAGTAAGGCTGTGGTAAGTGTATAGTAATTGTATAGTAAGTGTAGAGTAAGGCTATAGTAAGTGTATAGTAAGACTATAGTAAACCTATAGTAAGGCTATAGTAAGTGTATAGTAAGTGTACAGTAAGGCTATAGTACTGAGTTATCAATGTNCTATAGTAAGGCTATAGTAAGTGTATAGTAAGTGTACAGTAAGGCTATAGTACTGAGTTATCAATGTTTTTGTATAATACATGAGATCTGGCACTGTATTGTTGTTGCATTTGAAATCAATAAAAAATTGTTTTAAAATATATATCCAAATGCAGGATTAAAAAAAAAAAAAGTTTCATTAGCTGTTCTTATACTTTTATTTATTTTTTTTTATCATATGAATAATTATGTTAGATGGGTTATATTTTCAAATAAATGACATGCAGAACAAGACAAAACAAATCCTTCCCATACCGGGAGTCGAACCCGGGCCGCCTGGGTGAAAACCAGGAATCCTAACCGCTAGACCATATGGGATTGCTGTTTAAATCACTCAGTAGTGGGTGTTATAAATGGACTATGGAACCAAAGAACGCATCCAGACACGGGAAACTATCATTTCCGCAGAACTCTACTCCAACAACTATTCTCGTTGTGCTCCTGTCTTCCTTCTTCTTTACTTGGGTTTTATAGCAGTTGACAAAGTTATGTGGTGCATGACTGCCACCTACAGGATGCTTGTGGATTTGCGGGTAGGCTCAATAATCTGCTATGGTATGGATCGGAAGGAAGGCCCGCCCACAGCCAGGTGATTGACAGCTTAGCCCTAATAAATAAATAAATAAATAAATCAATTCTTTTATTTATTTCTCTTTATATTTCCAATTTTGGCACAATGGGTGTTCCATAATCAACAACATAACGAAGCAAGTTTCTTCAGATTTACCTGAAATGTCAGGCTTCTGGGCTCCACCCAGTAGGCCAGGCAAGGTGATGTGACAAGCAGGTTTAACAACAGTCAAAGCCACAATTGTACTGCATCTCAGATGTACAGACTGTGCAGACGAAGCCATCTTTTTCTGTTATTTATTCAAGTAGTCAAACTGTCTGATGCATAATTATTTTGGACATTTAGAGTGCTAAATGTCAGATTTCTGTCACTTTATTAGACGTTTAGGCCAATTGATTGGCTTCACTTTTTTTCTTTTTTTTTTAATTCCATATTGAGGCTCCAGACAACTAGATGTGACCGCTGGAGTATTTTTCAATGTTTTCGGACTCATATTTAAATATTTTCAGACTCATATTTTCTTTTGTTGCTGACTCGCACTGCAAATACCTGAGATCTTTTTGATCAGTGGACACAAGGAATTTGATTTTGTCTGAAGTCAGAATGGAGAACGCGACCTTTTGCGTATTTCTGCTCCTCTCGCTCTACTGCATTGGAGGGAAATGTGAGATTCAGCAATCAAGTACTTCATCATCAACCAAACCTACTGTAAAACCTATCCAGAATGTACCTCAAGCCTTCCCAAATCAGGAACAGCTCAGCCTTCCAGTGTTTACTATGGATTACCCTCGGATCCAGGTCCCTTTTGAATTTACATTGTGGGTACTGCTGGCCTCCTTTGCCAAAATTGGTATGTTTAAATGTGTCCAATGGTCTTTGTGTGTGTGTATGTGTGTGTGTGTGTGTGTGTGTGTGTGTGTGTGTGTGTGTGTGTGTGTGTGTGTGTACGTGTCCATAAAGTGCATGAGAGGCACATGATACACTGGATTCATGTGGGACAACTTGAATTACTATTTGATTCCTATTCGATTCATGCAATTTCAGAGTTTATATCATTCTTCTCTTCTCTTCTCTTCTCTTCTCTTCTCTTCTCTTCTCTTCTCTTCTCTTCTCTTCTCTTCTCAGGTTTTCACATTTACCACAAAATCACCATCTGGATCCCAGAGTCCTGCCTCCTGATTGTCATCGGCCTCATTGTTGGTGGCATTATGCATTCGGTCAAAGAGGAGCCTCCTGCTGTCCTCAGCTCCAACGTCTTCTTCCTCTACATGCTCCCACCCATAGTTCTGGACAGCGGCTACTTCATGCCCACACAACCGTTCTTTGAGAACGTTGGCACGGTGATGTGGTACGCTGTGGTGGGAACTCTGTGGAACAGTATTGGCATCGGGCTTTCACTCTTTGCCATCTGCCAGTTTGAGGTGTTTGGACTTCAAGATATAAACCTACAGGTCAGTTACCATCACAGCACACGGTTGCTTGTAGCCAGGTAAAACAGGAAGAATTATTTATCAGGTTATATTTAAAAAAAACTTCCATTAAATTTATATTTCTTTCTTTCCTGAAGGAGAACCTGCTGTTTGCCTCCATCATATCGGCCGTGGACCCCGTGGCCGTGCTGAATGTGTTTGAGGACATTGGAGTCAATGAGCAGATGTATATCGTCATCTCTGGAGAGGGGCTTTTTAATGATGCTGTCACCGTGGTAAATACACACAGCTTGTGCACTTTAAGTCTAGCAAACCTTCCTTCTCTTAAAGTTATATTCCAGTCAAGATCAATGACTTTCCTTTCACTTCCTTCACTTTCCAAAGACTGCCCTTTCACTTGATGGACTTCAAGTCCATCTACTGACCTCAATTAGGATGAACCATAATTGCAGCACAATGCAAACAACTTCCTATTTGAGTTCTACAGCTGACAATCCACAGTGGATCTGTTTTGCTTTGCAGGGTTTCTTCGCTAGTTTCCCTCGGTCTCGTTTGTCTGGTTTCCAGAGTTGAAAGGAGTCGGCAGTAAAAATGCCTTTATAGTGGCTTGGTTTCACTTGAGAAACAAGTTTCACTTCATACTAACCAGCACTGATTTTCTTCAGTGGCATCCTTTCACCAACTTTTAAGTTTGATGAAAGGATTCTTTCAACATAAGTGTAAAAATTCATGTTTGAACATTCAATTCAGCCTAACTTAAAAGTTTATTAGTACCCCTTAAGATATAAACCAAGAGTCAACCACCATTAATCAGACGCCTTAGGTTGTTTGACAAGTCAAGCCTGCTTGATGAGGCAAGAAAAAGGGTTTAGAATGCTAAGTTCTGGTACGATTCACTATCTGTGTGAGCGTTCGAGTGAAGAAAGAATGCAGTGAGTGCAAGTCTCTCTCTCTCTCTCTCTCTCTCTCTCTCTCTCTCTCTCCAGGTACTCTACAACATGTTTTCCTTCGTGGCAGACATGCCTTCTGTTGCGTCCTCTGATGTGTTTCTGGGCGTGGCCAGGTTCTTTGTGGTCGGGGTGGGTGGTCTCCTGTTTGGCTTCCTGTTTGGATTTGCAGCAGCCTTCACCACCCGCTTCACCCACAATGCCCGTCAGATCGAGCCCCTCTTCGTNTTGGCTTCCTGTTTGGATTTGCAGCAGCCTTCACCACCCGCTTCACCCACAATGCCCGTCAGATTGAGCCCCTCTTCGTCTTCATGTACAGCTACCTGGCATACCTGGTCGCTGAACTGTTTGCCATTTCCAGCATCACAGCGTGAGTGGAAATGTCGCGTGTTGTCCCTTCCATGATTTCACGGTGGAAAAAATTAACCTCCATCAATTATTTTAACTGCCACAGAGGGCACTACATGACCTCCCCTTACCCCTTGACCTCACGCCTCTTCTCTTCCCCACAGCATTGTTGTGTGTGCCATCACCATGAAGTACTATGTGGAGGAGAATATATCCCAGCAATCTTGCACCACCATTCGCCACGTTGTCAAGGTGCTGGCCACCATCTCAGAAACCCTCATCTTCTTCTTCTTGGGTGTTGTTACGGTAACAAGTGAACATGAATGGAACTGGGCCTACATCCTGTTTACATTACTGTTTGCCTTCATCTGGAGAGGACTGGGTGAGAATGGGGGGAACTGAGAACTGGCTGAAAAAAAAAAAAATTAAGAATGAAATCCAGCTGATACATGTGCTTCTTTCTGCAGGCATTCTGGTACTGTCCCAGATCATCAACCCATTCCGTACCATCCCATTTAATTATAAGGACCAGTTTGGTCTGGCCTACGGAGGCCTGCGAGGGGCAATCTGCTTCGCCTTGGTCTTCACTTTGCCTGATAACATTAACAGAAAGAACCTGTTTGTCACCGCTTCAATCGCCATCATTATAGTTACTGTTTTCATACAGGTGGGTCACAAAGCAGAACGCGTTTCCTAATAACGCCTTTAAAATTCTTTTACAAGAATTAAATGACATTTTTTCCTTTTCTATTGTTTTCCAGGGCATCAGCATCCGTCCTATAATAGAGTATATAAATATAAGAAGGACAAACAAAGACGTGAGCACCATCAATGTTGAGATTCACACACGGGTACGATTGATATAACCATGCCTGACATCTAGATCAATATCTCACCCTCTTTTCTATTTCTGCTCATTTTTAATATTTCTAATGTTGATATGGAAATTTTTTGCCTTCTGGTATGCTTTTTATTCTGGCCAGACGATGGAGCATGTTGTCTCTGGTATTGAGGACCTGTGTGGACAATGGAGTCACTATTACTGGAAAGACAAGTAGGATTTGTGTCTCTCTATTGTACCATATATTATAACTCTTTATGCACATCCAGATCATTTGATATAACGTGTATTCCCTTTTCTGTGTATCAGATTTAAAAAGTTCAATGATCGTGTTCTGAGGTGTATCCTGCTCAGAGACAACAAGGCTGAGTCCAGCATCGTGGCTCTGTATAAGAAGCTGGAGCTGCAGAATGCCATTGAGTTACTGGACACACCAACGGGAGACCTCAGCGCAGCGCCATCTATCATTTCACTTCAGTATGTCCTTTTGTTTTTATTAAAGCTACATCTATAAATTTTTTCTTTACCATACCTGACACCCTGAGCTGTATTACTCTAGATCTCATGTCTGTTTGGATCCTGACATGATCTTGTATAAGAATCATTTAGCTCAGGTCTTTACAAATTTGTTCCTGCCCCTTTAAACTTAGTCTTAGAATTTGTCTCATTAAGGTCATCTTGTGTAAAAATTTTGGAAATTCAACTTCAGACATGAGTTTTTCATAAACAACCTTTGAGCAAGGCACTGAAAAGGAATCATCTCACTGTCAGTCAGGATGTGGGTTTCAGCGAAATGCACAACACGTTTATACAAAATCTAATTACCATACAGCTGATGGATGCTGTTGTCCATCTGATGGAAATTTCTATCCTAATTGCAGTGCATATTATCTCAACTGTGATAACAAAGTATTAGATTTTATTACAGTAATATCTGTCATTCACTGTTCATTGCTCTCACCTCCTATTAGGGAAGAGAGGAAGGACTCATCTAGACTGAAGAGGAAGTTCCTGGCTGGTGACGTGAGAAAAATGCATGATATCCTGTCAAAGAATATGTACAAGATCCGACAGAAGGTAAAATCAACACCATACCAGGCCTCACATTCATTCATATTCATATTATAAGAACAGGAAATGGAGTCAGCGTTCTTTAAACACTTTATATTCTTCCATCTTTCTCACCAAATATCTCTCTTGTGTTGTCCAGACGTTGGCTTACACCAGCAAGTACACCCTGCCCGACAACAGCCGAGCTAGAGAGATTCTGATTCGTCGACACCCGACCATCAGGCACAGCATTCGGGCTGGAAGCTTCCGTGAACCGGTGAGATAAACATTTTAGAAGAACACATCAAAAAAAGAACACATCAGGGAAACAATTGAGAGGCAGACGTTACAGGCAACTGAGGTCAAAGGTCAGAACCACAGTTTTCCTTTTCCCTGAAGTCTGAATTTGGCTGTTGGTGCTCCATGCTGTGCCTTTCTTCCTTCCTTTTTTGCTCAGGACAAATTGCTGAAATGACTTCAGCCTGACTTTCTCTTTCCCATTATCCAGTCTTTGCAGAATGTTCCGAAGTCTCAGAGGTATTACTCCCTCCAGTCAAGCGGGGATCTGGAGTCTGTATTCCCCCTGAAAAGAAGTGATAGTAAGTTTATCTTATTAAATTTATTCAGCTGCAGCTTTAATCAAAAATGAGATAATTAAATGGAAGATTACTTGTCCAGGATAAATCAGGTTAAACTGTGAAATAAGCCAAAGTAAATTAAATAAATGAAAATATACCTACACTATGCTGATATCTTGTTAGGTGGTAGTGATGAGATAGACCGTCTTCAGCCCTCCTCATCCCGCTCCTCATCCCGCTCGCTAGTCCCTATGATGAGGCTGAACACCATCAGGGAGTCGGTGACTTCAGGGGATCAGGCTGCCGCTGCTGCCCGCCCACACTCACCCTTTCCTGGGATGGACACACTGGATGAGAGGGGTCCTGGAAGCCTAGGAGGGCCTAGCTTTAGAGGCAGGAAAGCTCTGCCTCCTGCAGCTAGAAGGCACCATTCAGATCGGGTAGAAGAAGAAGACCCTGCTGACTCACCAGGGTCAGGACAGGCAGGAGAGAGGGATGTGACGGTGCATCCTCCCCAGCTACCGCTACCTGTAGGCTGGGTACCTGAGAACCAGGATGTCAGGGATGACGGGACAGGAAACCCACTGCTCAGACACTCTTCAAGGGGGTCTCAACGCTCAGGAAGATTATCATAGACAGTGTATGTATGCGTGTGTGTGTGTGTGTGTGTGTGTGTGTGTGTGTAAAAAAGGAAGTATTAATGTGGCGCTTTTAATGTGGACAAAGAAAGAACTGTGGACAGATTTTAGATTAAAAATATAGATTAGAAAGATTTAATTTTTATAATACAGTTCGTTTGGATGTTTTCAGTTCGTAGCAGAACTAGGCTTTACATTTCCTACCTCCTCATCCTTCTCGTGCCTTTTTCACTTAAATTAGCCAGGTAAAACTGCTACTTTAGTTCCATCCACTGAGATTTAGAGATTTGAATCTATGTGTTATTTGTATTTTTGTACACTGGATCATTGTATGGATTGTCTATCTTTTATTCACTTTATATTACTAGAAAGTATATGAAGAGTATATCTGGCACCATTTTTTACAAATCAAACGTATGCACGCTGCTGGGTAATATTTACTGTATGACCATTGAAAGGGAATAGTCTGGTTTTTATTCCTGAAAAGTACACTTTTTGGTACACTTTTTTCACAAACAAGTTTTTATGGGCCATGGAAAAAAGACACAGGCCTCATTTTATTACACCAAAGATGTTTTTCTTGAGATTAATACAAAAAGATTTTACATCTCCTCTCAGTATGTTTATTGACAACATCTTAAAACAAATGATCACATTCCATTATTTCTTATTTTCACTTGTTTGAAGGAAAATAGGAACTTTCATTGCTAGATTAAATGGCTTGAGATAGAATTTGCTTCAGGAGACAAATGGCAGTTAGATTATTGTTTGTACATATGGACGGTCGGTTATATTACACCAGTGTCTTTTCCCATTAAATGAGTACATTGGAAACCAGGCAGAGGACACAGGGGTACCATTAACCTCCGAACAGATGAGATGGAGCACTAAACGCTCTGTCTCATTTGCTTTAATGTCCTCTTTTATGTGTCCATCCAACTGTCTGACTGCCTCGTATTGTTTTGTCTCGTCCCCACCCAAAGTCATTTTTCAGGAAAGTTTATATCCATCCAAAAAAGACATTCATACCCGTCAGGGCCAGGCACAGAGCAGAAGCTATGAAGCTCATTTTTTGGTCAGGATTTAAGACAATGCTTCCCCTAGTGGAAAAGTAAAGAATTTCTGATATTAAAAACATAAAACTTATAAATGACTTGGCATTTTCTTTTAAATTGCTGTATAAAATATTGTTTTTCATGTTGTGAATAACTGTAAATCTTTCCTTTGGCCACCAGGTTCATTTCATTTGATTGCTCAGCCACCACGTTGCTCTAATTAAAGATATCCCATTATGATTAGTAGGATAATATTTACATAAAATTACCACAGTATAAAATTAACTCTTTTTTGTAATGAGCAAAGAAAAAATTCTCATGATAAATGCATAAGTGGGACATATAATTAGTGGAACATACGAGGAGAAAATATGATAATAAATATGGCAATTAAAAGTAGAGGAGAGCATTTCAATTCTTACAGAACCTTGACAGAGTGTTTTCCAGTTGCTGTTTAATTACTTTGTTTCATTTTCTGTCTGACATTTTTCTGAGCATTTTTTAAAATTTCCTTTTCCCTTTTCCAAGGCAGGAGAGCACAGGATGACAGCATGCTAATTGCTTTTTACACTTATTTCATAATCATATTACATAATAATTAATGCACTTACATGTACAAATACATAGCTCATATACTGTATATATATATATATATACGTAAAAATACATATACATCTTACAAAATAAAACAGGAAATGGGTGTAGCCTTTCAATTACCGTATATACTGGAGTATAAACCCAGTTTTTTGTTTTTTGTTTTTTTTACCAAATTTTACAATGCAAATCAGGAGGGGGCTTATACATATCAGATCTCAGAGAACGAAATTTCCAGGGGTGGAAATACTACCCATTACCACTACCCATGAAAATAGTTTAAATCATACCTTAGACCAAGATATTTCCTGATTAAACATCTTATTCAGCATATTTTGCGGCAGCCAGTAAAGGTGATACGTGAGTTACGGTAAGTAACTCAGCTGCTGAAATGAATATCATGTTTACCGGTACCTGGATTATTTTCAGAAAATCAGAGGAATACTATGACAATACCCAGAAAAACAGGTAATTTGCTAAATAAATAAATTGGCTGAGGGAATTCCACAACTCCATATGGAGGAATGTCCAGCACATAGACAGACCCGCATCGAGTCAGGTACAGGATAATTACTGAAGACACGTACTGGGTAAGATCCTTAAAAAAAAAAAAAAAAAAAAAAAAAAAAAAAAAACACCATAATTACACAGCTACATAAGCTCCGTGATAATTACCTTCATCAATGCGATTCAGACAAGGAAGAGGAGTCCGAAAAACTTAATGTTAGCTTATGTCACTTACGGTAATCAGCTGTTTACCGGTAGTGGATTATCAGAAAATCACAGGAATATTATGACAGTTCTCAGAAAAAACAGGTAATTTGCTGAACAAATAAATTGATGGAACAACATCAGAGGGTCGATTTATATGCGGGTTTCTTTAAAAAAAAAAAAAAACATATACATCTTACAAAATAAAACAGGAACTGCGTGTAAATATAGCATTTCAATTAAATATCCCCTTATTTTTACACCTTATGTCTCTAAATAAGAAAAGAATAGTGGACAGTAACGACTCATAAATGTCACCATGGCCGTACCCACCACTGAGGTCACTTAGGTCCGGTGTTCCGGTTTAACTGGTGTTAAATCAAGTGGTGATATTTGCATACGTGACGTTCGGTTGCTATGGAGATCAGNGGTTTAACTGGTGTTAAATCAAGTGGTGATATTTGCATACGTGACGTTCGGTTGCTATGGAGATCAGGACACTAAAACACTGAGGACCCCGTCGGGAATAACAGAGTAGGCGTCTATGGTCATGCCTGTTAAAACCTTTGCAAATGCCAAAACGCAATTTATTAATAAAATGTGCTGTTGTGAAAGGTAAATGTCTGCCAAGTATCATATTAGTTGTTTGTGACAACTATCTATTTTATATAACTTTAGTGAACCACATAGTCTAAGCATAAACTCAGGCTAGCTGCATTGTTGGAGTCTGTCAACGTGAGACTCCCAGGTTAACTTGTGATACAACTTCGATCGTATTTGATTGATAGATTACACACAATTTTACCACGAAGCATATCGGTAACTATTAAGGAGAATTATTCAACCAAATTAGACATAATTCTTGAATCATATTTCATAGATTAAGGCATTGATTTGCTGAATCAGCACACATCTTCTGGATCATCCAGAAGATGTTTTATGTAGTGTAGTAGATGTGTGGCTTAACTATGTGAGTTCAGTGGATTTGATAATGCCAGAAGAAACATTCCTTTGTCATGATGATAATGGAGTATCACAACTTAATCTGAGGAACTTTCAAATTCACGAATTTAGAGACACTCANATGATGATAATGGAGTATCACAACTTAATCTGAGGAACTTTCAAATTCACGAATTTAGAGACACTCACACAAATACAGCTCATTGTTCAAACATGAAACATTCTATGCTCAATCGGCTACTTTTAGACAATTAAATGACACCGGTACCAGCAGCATATCCACGGCTACGGTGGCGCGTCACATAACTGCTGCTACTTGATACACAAAAGCAGCTGTTTTGAAGATGGATGGTTCGAGTCTTGGTGACTTTTATTTAAGTAGCTTAAAATCGGATGGTGCTTCAGTGTATTTTAGCAGCATGTCTAAATGCTTGCAAGGCGTCACGGAGTTTCAGTTTGTATATTTTTAGACAAATGCGACAAGTAATAATGAGGCATTTGAGGAAGCCAACGGGAGATTTCACTTCCTGGTTAGCTACATGGGTTNACAAGTAATAATGAGGCATTTGAGGAAGCCAACGGGAGATTTCACTTCCTGGTTAGCTACATGGGTTCTCGCAGGCCACGCCCACAAAACATCTGGCTCACCACGCCAGTATCACCAGTTGATCGGAAACACCAGTTAATCCGGAACACCGTATTTTTTCCGAGGTGTATAATAAAAGTCATGAAATAATCGCCTAGAAATAATTTTATTTTGGTGCAGCAAAGTTATTGTATCATGGCAAAATGACCGACTTGTTCATCTGATCGCCGTCATTGCTGTGTGTGTGTGTGTGTGTGTGTGTGTGTGTT
>VXCM01003901.1:0-49063 GCA_014773175.1 Lucifuga dentata
TCTCAGCGTGCCCTGGCTTCTCCTTCCTACTCACCTTTGACCTTCTACCTCATTCTTGGATTAACATAATAGGAGCATATTAACATAATATACGTTTTACAAATGAACTTTGTGTCAGATAACATATTTGAACATGTACAAAAAAAATTTTTTAAAAAGTAAAAGTGTATTGAATGTGTAAGGTGCATTTGGTATTTGCAAAACAGAAATTATCAAAAGACTGACCAACACAAAATGGCTTATGGGGAGTTTGGGGTGTGAGAAAGAAAAAATTAGAATCACTGATCTAATATCTGTGGGTAATTTTTGTGGTAACATCCTTTTGTAGTGTAGCAGCATGTCTTAAGAATAATGTATGACCTTTTTATAGGGACTGTTAAGAAGCATGTCAATAAATTATTTATTTTTAAATATAGAAATTAAAAATCTAAAATCTTACAAATACTCATAGCCTGTACTCATAACCTGCAGTTCAACTCTAACTACTAGCAAACCAGGAGAAGCTAATTTAGGCAAATAATCATACTCATCCTATAGTTTTTCTGCATCATGACTCATAAATTCAGATTACAAATTGTGTACATCAGTGCCCTTGCTGTTCATGTAATGCTGCCTATTCAGTTTCATATTGATGATTTTTACAAAGATTTAATCAATTTTGTGAGGGTGACTGTGATTTATTGCATAGGAAACATTTAAACATGTTAAGATTGCATCTTTGTAATCGCTGTGTGTAATGTGGAGGAAAAAAAAAAAAAGAGTGCCGCACAATCCCACAATGCATTCTTGGAAGCTGTAAAAACTCTTCCATTTAGCACTGTGACTCATTTGATGTGTACTGTAATTCAGGTTTTGTGTAAATACACCCATTGAACATGACAGAGAGTAATAGTTAACATGAGCTTTATACCAGTGCATTATCTGACTGTAACTCAAAAATAAAATTACAAGGAGAAAAGCATGATGGAGGCATGATGATCCCTTTGTTATTCCTGCACTAAATCTGTCACCCTGAAGAACTGCCTTTTCATTTCCTGTGTACTCGCAGGAAATTCTGTTATTTAGAGGTCATTGATAATACAGTGTTTTGCACACACATGCATTCATTGAAACTTGCAGATTGATTGATTGGTTTGTTCACTGACTGATTGTATGAATGACTGATCAATTGATTGATTGGTTGATAGATTTATTGAGTAACTAATTGATGGTGCTTTTTGAAAATATTTTGTTTACAAGAAATCCCTAGATACAACACAATGCCACTCTGTGGCAACATAAGGTATGACAATTTTAGTACCACTTTTATACCTGCACAATAAGCCTCCAGCAATAAAACTTAAAACTCAGCTGCAGGCTTAAATATGTCAGTAACAAGGACAGTGTGTCTTAAAGACATTAAATAAGGGAAGGATTTTCTGGCCATGGTCTTTCAGACAAAAGAGACAAAGACAAGACAGTGAAGAAAGATAAATGAGATAAATAGAACTCTACCTCTACCTCTCATCACCTGAGTGTTTTGGGGCTCTAGTCCGTCTCTATATGACCATAACTGGGAAATGAATCCAGTGATTATTTTGTTTCACCTACTACACAAGAACCCCTAAAAAACATGAAACTGCACTCCAACTCCTATGGCTGAACTTAACCCACTATTACATCATTTATGCTGGATGCATGCCAGACACAGATTGGCTCCCAGCCAACTTTCTTTCTTTCTTTCTTTCTTTCTTTCTTTCTTTCTTTTTTTTTCTTTATTGCTTTCTTTCCCTTCTAAGCATTGCCCACATGCAGACTTTTCTTTCAGTCCTTCTTTACACATTTCATTGCCTGATGAGCTCCACTTTTGCCCCTTGTTGCTGACAGTTTGTCAGTCCATCCCACAAAGTTGACAGGTTATCTTCTATTTATGCTGCAGCTCACCTCATGTATTCCACTTGAGAGACAGATGGAAGTGTGTAACACCAGATTCTCTGCTGAATGGTGAATTGTATGTCTCTCTCAGTAAGCCCTGCAGGAGAATGCACGCTGAAAGATGCCCTCCTCCTTATCAGTCAATGGGTGTAAGTCTATCAGCAGCAAAGGCCTGCAGGAAGGGCTCTGTTTTTTAACTGTTATGAATAGGTGCTTTTCTTGCTTCCTTTTCCTCAAACCTTTTGCCTCAAGGCAGATACATACTGTAGATGTCTTTGCTTGAACTTAACAAAACTCTTGAGCAAGTAGGACTGAGGGAAATAAACCAGTGATTAGAAGAGAGATCTAGAGCTTTTTCAGGATTGTGTATTTTATGCAAACAAATGGCTTACAGTATATAACAGACATATCCTGGAAATTCCTAGTAGTTACTTTAGTTGATCTGAATCTAAAATTTACCTTCGAATGAAACTGTTGAAGCTTAAATTTAAATTGAAAAGTATTTTCTAGTCACCTTGTTACTTGTTTTGTTGCTGAAATTACAAAAAGGCAAAAGTTTCCCTGATGAAAGGTTACTGAGTTTATTTATGTGCACAGGGCAAGAATATGCAGAGGCTGTTAATAATTGGTCTGTGTATTACTGCAGTAGACATGGAGGCATGAAGCAGGCAATTCTTGCTCAATGTGCCTTTCTTACAGGCCGTTCAAATAAATGGAGGTGTTTGCCTCTAGCTGTGATGAATCGATGAAATAAGAAACCAGAGACTACAAGATTTTATGTGTTCAAAACATGTATAAGGAATGAAGAAATTACTGTATTAATTAATTAAATGTATATCAAATACCATCAATCCAGCTAATATTCCATAAGAGCATGCTGCAACTTTTTGCAACTTATGTTTATTAGATTTACTTTATGTGATTATAACAGAGACCACTTTTTTTTTTTTTGGCATTATGCATGAATACATTCCAGTAAATGTGTTTTATGGGCTAGTAAGGTCACAACTAGGAACTGAACTTTTGACATTGCATAATCCTGGATCTCTGCAGGTACATGAATAATGTATCTGTTGAGTGAGGCTAAGTCTTTACTGTGCTCTGTTTGCATAGTAAAATGTCCCAGCATTAATCTGTCCACATGGGTTTATCAAACTTACTGTACTTAGCATTATACTTTAATACTGTATACACCGCTGCTGGAGGGTTTTAGTTAATCTTTTTAAATCTGCACAAGGCAAATATTATTCAGCATTTAGACAGTACTCTGATTTTTTTCCATCACAGCATGTTGCACATGACCAACGCTGATTCAGTTCATGGTGATGTTCATTGCATATGCCAAGATCTGGAACTTTAGCAAACATTAGTCTTATACATGTACAATATAATAATGTCAAAGCAACAAATGACATGGACATGTACTGTATGTCCCTATACTTGAGTTACAGACACTATTGCGAGCGTGCACACACACACACACACACACACACACACATGATTACTCATATATTCATATATATTAGTCTTAAATGTGTTTATACATATGCCATTTATGATATACATATATATGAAGCATATACAGTATGTGTACCATATATTTACAGCTGATGTATGACACATTATGCAAAAAATGACTAACATTCAGTATATATTACCCATATTACAACATTATATTCAATATAGTACAGTATATACATACAATACTATATTGCATATAATGTTATATATGCTTTGTATATATGTATAATGAATCATGGATCACACTGTATATATCCATACAGATAATGTAAATGTTTCAATTTTGAAAAAAGATGAATCGCATTCCCATACATGTAAATACATGACATGGAATTTCTATTCGCATACAGTAGACTTATTAGATTTCCCTACAAAAATGTGCGAGTAGTGAGTCCACTGGCAAATGCCTCCAGGTGATAATGTGCTAAAATCAAATCCAGTAGGACTTTTTCTTTTGAGTCTCATACTGAGTTTCTTGGCAACAATTCTTAAATATTTGTTACATTTATAACAAAAACATGAATGACATACATTGATAGGTAAGTGTCTAAGCCTGTGAATCCAGTGGGAAAATTGGCATCATGGTGACAGGGGAAATAACTCAACAGTTGGTGGNGGGGGGGGGGGGGGGAGACATGACACTGCGCCCCTCTTGTAGAAATAAAGACAACCTCTAATTCACCCACTGAGAGGAGCTGAGCATGTCCAGTCCTGAGGATCAATGCCAGTCCAGCGCAGTGATCTCATCTGTTTTATTATGTCTTTCGAAAACATTTTCATTCATAACAGATTGCATTCAAATCTTGCATTCAAAGTGTTGGCAGCATAGTTTCCTTGTGTCTCAGCTTACATGTACTTCTGACAAATTTTGTAGTATCTCTCTCTCTCTCTCTCTCTCTCTCTGTGTGTGTGTGTGTGTGTGTGTGTGTGTGTGNAAAAAAAAAAAAAAAACAGCGATTTACAAACTACTGTTCTGACCCAGCCATGACCATGCTTATAATGCTGACAGCCTCATGCAGATGCACAAACACTTTGCTTTGTCAACCACTTGTGTAATTGCTATTTTAATTTATGGGCACAAAATGCCTTTGAAGTAAAGCATAAACTGCAAAAGCAGGCTGAATGACTTTGCTCTGGAATTTTATGCACAATCACAAAGACATTTCTCATTCTGCACGTACTGCACCTTCCTATAGGAAATGATTAATGCTTTGTTCTAGTTGAAAACTAAATATCATATTACATCGTGTTTCCATCCATAGTAATCCTTACACTAATTTTCTCATGTTTCTATGATTAAGGGCTGTGACAGAATTTGTCCCAGGTCCTCGGAGTCAGGTTGCATTGCATTAAAATGTAGGAGGCTCATGTAGATGAAAACATAGTAAACATGGGTAACATTTCAGCTGTTAGTCATCAGGATGTGTGTACCAGGAGGACATTTTCTTCTGTTTTTATTTTTGAGCTGAGTTATATTCTGAATAAACAGAATATCACTTTAAGGGGTTAGGGATTAAAAGATGGCATTTCCAAAATGCCATACAGATTGTTGGACATACTGTAAAAACAAACTCTTCACTTGAAGTTAATACATTGATTTGATCTCTGGCATCCATAAAAGTCACTTTGAAGGCCCTGCAGAGCATCTAAATGAGCAATGGAGGAGTGAAAGTTCCATTTGAAGGATACACCTGGGCCTTTAGAAAAGCCTTGTCAACGATTCACAAGTACAGCCATGAGATCTCAGGGGACGCTCTCTCTGCTGAATGGCTTTATTAGTGCCTGTGCAGTCATACCGGCTTCTTTTAAATGGAGCAACACTTAGAAGTGCGATGAAGTAACGTAGAGCCCATTAGCTCCCTTCGCAGCATGGCACCGTGCTGTTAGTGCCGAGTGATGTTGCCAGCAGCTGGGTTGACAACATCCAGCCCGCATGAGGTGAGGAGCTATATGGGTGACAAAGAAAAGCAGCCAACATAACTCTCTTATTTAATTGTGCTTTAGCCAAAACAATAAAGCTGCATGTCTGGCCTTTAAAAAGTTAAAAATAGATAAATAAGTAAATTAATAACCTTTCAGTGGTACATGGGTTATTTTGTTCTGGACACGTCTTCATTTATTTAAAGCTCACTGCATGCCAGCCTTTATAAAAACAATTTCTAGCCTTCCTATAAATAGTACGGGCTATTCATGAGGATAATTTTATCGTGACTCCAATCATGCTTTCTTGTGTAATCTGAGACTAAACTTCCTTGAACTTTTATCTGATACTCAAGTTTGTGAATGTAGTATGTCATATGCTAAAAAAGTAACCAGTCGAAAGGGTCAGTAAAATGATTTGAAATGTTATTCCCTCTACAAACGTGTTTGGGAAAATGATTCTTTAAAATCAACGAATGTAGCTTTTCATGGTGATTGTTAGCTTACCACTGTAAAGAGTGTGCAGCATGTGTGCAATGTTGCAAGAGGTGTGTATGATCATTAATGTATGCCTGTCACTCGAAGATGATCCAGAAGTGCTGACAAACAGGCCACTAAGCTTCACCAAGGCCTTCTCTGTCTTTTCATACACATTCCTCAGCTTAACACGTCAAGAAGAGAAACACATTATGAGATGCTGCTGTCCCCGTGGGTATGAATTAAGCATGTGACAGGGGTGTGTGCAAGTGTATTTAAGTGTGCCCTGCTTATTTCTGGAATGTCCCCAGACTACTCAGTCGAGCAGAACTGCATCGAAACCGGAGAGCAAGTATCACTTCAGTCGAACAGCGATACTAAGGCCACAGTTACGAACAGATACCTGCATCTCATGTTTAGCCGTTCTACCCTTTAAACACATCTGTCATCTGTTGGAGCAACTTAAGCAGAAAGAAAATTACATGCTGCGAAGCTGAAAGTTGACGCATCTTGTAAAAGTTCACAAGTTCTGCTGCGAGGCTGTTGCAATTTGTCATTGAATTTGAAAGCAGTGTCTTCTGTTTGTGGAGGTCAACTCAAACTGTTAACCTTCCACGTGGCAAAGGAAATTGCTTTGTCTTAAACAACTTTGCATAGCTCTAAAGAGCAGTAATTAAAATTTACGGTCATATGTAAGTTGGCAATTGAAAGCTGCCACATTTCTCCTTTGACATCCATGAAAAAGATTAGTTTTTTACAGCGCTGTGCACAATTTGCATAATGAAGAAGAAGAAGAAGAAGAAGAAGAAGAAGAAGAAGAAGAAGAAGAAGAAGAAGAAGAAGAAGAAGAAGAAAATTTGCATAATGAAGAAGAAGAAGAAGAAGAAGAAGAAGAAGAAGAAGAAGAAGAAGAAGAAGAACTTTATTACTGCCCTCGAAAGGCAACTTATTTTGCAACAGCTGCATAAACAAGACAAAAACACATTAAGGAGAAAAACAACAGCAACAACAACAATATCAAGCCAAATGCCCTATAATAATCCATTAATAAACCCAGTGGCCGCCGGGATGACTGAGTGCTTGTATCAATTAGTCTTACACTTAGAAAATCTGTATCTTCGACCAGACTGAAGCAGCTGTGACTGTATATAAATATCACAGAGACAAGTTTGGAAAAGGTATTTTACTTTATGAAGCAACTGCAGTCAAAAGTACAAACTGTTGTTGCCCTTTCATATGAAGCAAAGAGACAGAGATGGATGAATAACAAGAAAGGGAGAGAGAGAGAGAGAGAGAGAGAGAGAGACAGGGAAGAAGGTAAACGNGATGAATAACAAGAAAGGGAGAGAGAGAGAGAGAGAGAGAGAGAGAGACAGGGAAGAAGGTAAACGATTAATCGCTGGTATTTCACGCTGGATGATACTTGGCTGTGTCTGCCTTGTGAAACTGGTTGTCTGCGCTTCAGTGACTGGGCCCTTGTCCCTTCAGGCTGATTTACACCAAACAACTTCTTTTCTGTATTGTTTGTTTGGCAGTTACTTAGCAACTACAAGTTGTGTTCTACTGTACTGTTACCTGTCTTGTTTGTCTCCTGACAAGCGTAAATTGTCTCATTTTATTTATTGCTTAATTAATAGCAATGTTGCATTGAAACTCAGTTCAGTTGGTACCATCTTCATTTCTTGTGAATAACAAGCCGTTGTCTGTCTCCGGTCAGAGTATCATTTGAAGCCAGACTATAATACCCATGCAGAGAACTGTATACATGGAACAAATGGACTTGTATTACGGTAGTGGTTTGCTGTTTTGGTAATTGCAGTATTTTGTTAAACATACACCTTGTAATTTGGTATTTTTATAAGAGCTCTAACACTGGAGTAACTGTCTCGTCTCCTTTTAATTCTTCTTATCAAAACAGATGAAAGAACTAATCCAGCACTTTGACTGACAGGCTGTGTGGCTCACTGATTTGACTGCAATGCATTAATGCTAAACCGTTACATGCTTGCTCAGTCCATCTTGGCAAGACTAATGGGCTGTCATTTCCATGTAAAAACATCTGGGGAGTGTAGAGTTTTTGAATTAGGTGTGGTCAGTGGAAGGGTGAGTAATCTGGACCGTGGACCTGGGAAGCTAACAGGGTGTGATTATCGATTATCTTTGTTTTTGATTCTTGAACAGGATTATAGTCTCATGAATTAATCTCTGATCTTGATCTCTCATTCCCTTATTTTCCATTCTCAGCAAGTTCTCACTCAGTGGAACAGTGGTCTGCAGGTCTGTAAGGACGTTTTCAGACCTATAGTTCATTTGCTTTGTTCAGAATCAGATCCAGAATTGTTGAAATGTTGGCTTTGGTTTCACACAGAAAACATTCCAAGTTAATTAAAATATATCATCAAAAGCCATGTGAGAATGTTCAAACAGTGGCACGTATTCATCGTTATATTCATCATTCAGGGTATACACCAAATAAAAGTATGCTCCAGAATGCCAAATTTGACTTCAAGACAATAAAGAAAATTCATTTTAAAAATTGTGGTAACTACACTGTGTCATGCTAAATAAATAGTGCGATAATTTAAGCACATTCATAAAACTTCCCTTACGTTAATCAGTGCATTGTTGTTCCGTTATTGAAATGCCGTTGTAAGGGTGTTGGGTGTCATCAGTGAAGATCGGCGTGATAATAAACTGCTTCATATTTAAAAGCCACACTTTATACTGTTTCCTCTCGTGTCAAAGTGAAATTGGCATGTCAATTTGGTAAAGGAAACCAAAATTGTTTGCTTTAGATCTCTGCTTTTTAAGAGACTGACACTAATATAAGAGAGATAAGAGATCAACACATCGAGCATCTGGTGTGCGGGAGATAGGTGTTGTGAATGTCATGTGTGTGAGAGAGAAAGACACAGAGCTCAGTGGATGAGGTTATGGGAAGAGGTGC
Organism: Lucifuga dentata; assembly: GCA_014773175.1. Lineage (NCBI taxonomy): Eukaryota > Metazoa > Chordata > Actinopteri > Ophidiiformes > Bythitidae > Lucifuga > Lucifuga dentata. The sequence continues at coordinate 8,780 of VXCM01003901.1, forward strand.
TGTGCCATGAGAATGTGTCAAAATATCAGATCAAAACTCACAATTTAAACACACTGATCAACTCAGTGGGCTTAAATATAAAATTTATTGATCACTAACACGTGAAACAAATACACTTTGAAATGTCACCCAGATTTCAAACTGCTGAAATTTACCATGAGACTGAAACAGGTTTTAACTTTTCCTTGATGGTGTGTTCTATGAATGGCTTCTCTGACATGTAAATAAGGAAATACTGCTGACTCTTTGAAAGGAAACACTAGAAGATAAAGTAACAGGTGTTTATGAATGAGGGAACATGATTGCATGACGATATTTACCCTTAACACATTAAATCTGGCACTGTGTTTTATGAATTCAGCCCACTGTGGAAAACTACATATAGCTTCACATTAGGAGAAAACATGCTGCTGCTTTCTGATGGCTGAACAGGAGACTGGAGCGTAAATCCATAACCAAACGAATATGCCAGAATTTGTTTGTAACTGAAACAAGACCACCTCCTCTGTGAAGTTAATGTCCACAACCAACTGCAATTGTGGTGTTCAGGCCTGTCCAAACAAACTGTACTAAGCAGGAAAGTAAGTTCACGCAACTGAACCAGACTAAACCAGGTAGGTGTGAAAATGCTTGTCATGTAAAATGCATAACAAATGTTGCAATGGTGTCATAACATATTATAAGATAAAGCATAATTTAAGTGAGCAGTTACATCTCATATTTCATTTCACCACGATATATCCACTAATATTTTTTTCATTGCACCTGCAGATGTGCAACACTTTTAAGAGGAGTAGTTAATGAAATGGTTGCTTCCCATCTCTCTTCCATTACAACAGCTTTAGCAGTCATTTGCACACTTAGCCATATAAATACCTCCAAGTTTTATTAACTTTTCTTGACACTGTTTTCTTAAAATTGACTTTTTTATAGTCTACTTTTTCAAGATAATTGTGTGAATTGCTGCACATACTGATGGTTGTAAAATGCTTGCCTGGACACTAAAGTACCTCTTTGGCTATTCTCACATACTCTTGAAGACTTCTTTTGCCAGGTTATGAAGTAATGTCATAAAATTGAAAACACGTTTCACATATGGTGCTTAAAATGAAATAGCTTCTTTGGAGAAGAAATAAAGGTTAAAATAACACAGATTTTTAATATGACAGTATTAAGTTTTTCCTGGATTTTGTTTCTTCTGTTTCAAATACAGTTAAAATATCCAAAATATATCCAAAACTGTGCCTAAACTGCCCATTTCCGTGCTGCTCTGTGGCAACAGGTGCAGCCCACTGTCTCTTCTGATGGATATAATAGCCAGTCTCTGGCTGGGATTCTCAGAGGAAACGTAATCCAGCCCTAATCTCCCTGTAATTCAGGGAGGATTGGGTTCTTCAGATGAGCAAGTGGAAACCTTTCGGGTGTGTGAGAGCTGAATACATCTAAATTGGCCCTACATGAAAACCAGGCACTGGTTTGTTTTTCATTCATGTCGCTCTTTTTGCCCTGCCTTATTCTATTTCCAAAAATCATATTTAGGGCTTTGGCTGTCAAAACAACTGCTGTTTACTGTTGCTACTATTTGTATGTTTTTTCATAGGCTTGGAAGAAATTTTTTTTTAATCAAATATGCAGTGTTACACACATATAGAAGACAAGTAGCAATTAGAATGCAAATACACTGATTTAAGCAGACATGTTTGTTACCTTGTTTTTCAAAGATTATATAGTGAGTTCTATACATTTAAAAGTTATTTAATAAACACATATAAAACACATGTAGGATAAGTAGGTATGGATGGATGGATGGAGTTGTTTTTGTTAGCTGGTACCATCAGTGATAAAATGACTAAATGTTTCTTAAATGAACATTCATCAATATTTTTATTGAATCAAAAGGCTCTGTGTGATATGAAATATTTGCTTGGTAGTGATGAACCCACTGAGACTCTACATCTCTATGAAGCTTTTCGCCTCTTTTAGCAGAAGGAAAATAAATACTCAACTTTTGAATAACAGAGGTGGTGATAAACATAACAATTCTTGCTAGAATTATATTGAATGTATAGGTTGTCAATTGTTTGCTACACTAGCTATTAAGCATAAGGTACATCAGGGCTACATGTCAGCTTAGTCTGAGCTTTTATTCCCCCTAGTGGCCAAAATTGAAAATTGATAGATTAAAAATTTAAAGTAATAAAATGGGGTTTTTTTTTTGTTTGTTTGTTTGTTTGTTTGGTTTAATATATATTGAGTAATCATTGTTGTGGTGTTTTACACTAGTCAAGCAATGATAAAGACAGTTATTGTGGACAGCAGCTTTTTTTTTTTTTTTTTTTTTTTTTAATGTCCTCTCTGCTCATCGGTTTCATTGGGTGGCTCGGTGCCTCAGTGGTTAGCACTGTCACCTCACAGTAAGAAGGTCCTGGGTTTGACTCCTGGATGGGGCAGGGTCTTTCTGTGTGGAGTTTGCACACACAGTTTTTTATGCCTGCGTGGGTTTCCCCCACCATCAAAAACATGTATATTAGACTTAATTCTCCTGTCAGTGCCCTTGACTGGCTTAGGACTGGAGTTGGTCCCTGGGCACTGTACACTGGCTGCCCACTGTTCCCTAGGGATGGGTTAAATGCAGAGACTGAATTTAATTTGTACTTGTGTATATGGCAATAAAAAGGATTTACCATCAATACACAAAACAACTGAATTTTCTGGAAAAGAGTAAGCCAACATACAGTACTTGTTTTTTAATGGAAATGTACAATGTTTGATCTGCTGAATGCAGTTCTCAAAGCAGAAACAGCATAATATGCAATAATAGTTATACAAAACCTTTTCAAATAAATAATGGTCTATTAAGCACACTTATTAATTTGAAAGGGTTGTGCTATTTCTACTTTGCAAGGTAGAGTTCGTAGATTTTGTTCTCTGAAAACTAATTGACACACACCAACACAAATAAGGTTTTTTTTGTGCATTATAACCTACATTTTGATCAGGTTTTCTATCTTAAGTATATTGTTTCTTAAAAAGAGAAATGAATACATGCTTGACAGTACAGTATGTTTGACTTCCTGAGTGTGAGTCAATAAATAGTTACAAAACTGAACAGGATGCTTTCTGCTGACATGTGTCACAGTGTCATCAGTTTAAATCACTCTCTGCTCTAAGCTCACCCAGCAGGTTGCTGTCAACACACAAGCACCCAAACCAAACTCGCACAAACAAACACACACTTACAGTACACACACCCCTATATGCACACACACACACACACACAGACACACATACAGATCAGCCAGGATTACTGTCAGAGGGTTTAGTACATCATGACTGACTGAGCAATCCACATACATGTGCCAACAATTTCCTTTCACCTGGGGACAAAGGAGAATAGAGGAGGAGCAGGAGAAGAAAAAAAAACAGCAGAAGATGATGGAGAAGATATCAATTGTTTATTTGTATGGAACATCTCTTAAAGGGGAAGATAGTGGGAGTAAAAAGTTGTAGGCTATTTCCTTCTGTTTGGTAGAGATGATAGATTTACTAGCTCAATAAAACAAAGAATTTGTTAGAAGGATTCTTGTCTAATAGCTATTGAGAAACTGAAAACCTTATGAGATGGAAATCTACAATGATCCAGTTTTGCTTGTTTTTTCCATGCTGTGGATGTGGGAGGTCTTGAAACTCACTTTGAGGTTTTTAATCCAATTAAGAAAACAATAATTTCTGTGTGCACTGAGCCAGAAGAGTCTGCTGGACCTTTGTTCTCAATAACTCAAACCTAATCTTGCTATTATAAATGGGTAGCATAATAGCATTGAGATATGTTCTGTTTAAACTACTGGAAAAACTCTTAAGAAACCCATCATAGACATTTTATTTAATTAATGAGCTATCAGGGACCTCAGAATAATACAGGCCTCATGTACATCTTGCATTAAAATGCAATCTGTATCCAGATAGGTTATCTAGATAAGAAAAAAAATCATAGGTGTAAATTTGCACAGAAGAAATTGCATTCTGACCTGCCAGACCACATATAGATGAATGCAATTGGTAAAGCTGGGACACACAATTTGAAAATGTCTCTCCACGTTGTCTTCCCAGTGCCAATCACTCCCATAAGTTATTATAAGAATTTACAATTTGACATGCATCTGCATTTGGAATATGGACAGCAACAGCCCATGCAAAAAAAGTAATTATTTAAAAAAATGGATGAAGCTCATCCTCGAGCAAGGAGAAAGGATGGGGTTTAATAGTGTAATGACTTGGCTACTGACATAGGATCCAGCGTGATCGAGAACACTTTTTAATGTAACGTGTAAATCCAAGTCCAGTTATCAGGTAGCATTATCTAGATAACGTATACCGAGATCGGATTTTAATGCAAGGTCTAGGTAGGGACATGGATGAAAACATAAAACTCAAGGCCCTGTGTACAGGATAATAAAAACAACGCAAAAACAGATGAAGAAAAAGTACTTCATGTCATCCACACGTGTTTAGACTCTGACACATACTAGCATGAAGAAGTCAGAAAATATTTGAATGTCACTGATGACAGTGAATGGAAAACATAGAAGTATCAGGTATTATTCATTGTATCTCTTGGCAGCTGCACTGTTTAGGTAACCCTGCACATCGACGGCCTACAATGAAGTGCACAAGCTCCACACAACGAAAATCCCCTCGTGTGCATAAATTTAAGTGTGTGCATGTGCATGTACAGGTGTGCTTGTGTTTGTGTTGGCCTGCTGACACGTGTCTATATAATTTATACAGCAGTCACTAAATGATGTACTTTCGGTACCTAAACAACTGTGTGAAAAGTGCATGTGTGAGTGACTGCACAAATGTACGTTGCACCATGAGTGTGCACGTGTTTGTGATTGTTTAAGGACTTACTGTGTCCCCTCCGTTTGTCATTCAGTGTTGCACATATATGCAATGCTCCTCCCTGAATAAATCATTTATGTCTCAGAGATCATGTCAGTCAAAGTGAAACACAGGTTTCCTTTGTCCACAGCTACTCAACCTACAAAAATTTACCGCATATGTTTTGAGCCAATGTTGAGAAAGATAGCAACCATTAGTTTGTATCCAAGGCCATCGATGAACAATCACCTTCATTGTGCTTCTTCTACTGACTCACACTGCTGAAATGATACATCGTTATTGACAGCATGCCACGTTACAACTGTATGAATACGTTCGGACCACAAAAAACAAACCTATATGTAATTCAATAAACTCTGCAATGAATCCTAGCTTTGTGAAGCTTGTGAAGCACTGTCAGAAATGTGTTGATTTAACTTGATGGTAATTTTTTGAGGTCACAGATAACTGTGGTGTAATGCTGAATTTTATTAAATAAAAAGGGATTTTCAAATATTCTGTATTCGTGTATTTAAATGGTTGTGGACAAACATCAGAGACATCACTTGAATGGCATGTATTAGAGCCCATACCTCCACCAAGGCCGAACAAGCAGAGTAAATGGGCAGAATTCATAAAAATCAAAATAACTACACACTAAATAAACGCTGTTGTAATTGAATATCATTCATAAAGCTTCCTTTATGTTATTCGGTGTCCCAGTAACAGAGAGTTGTAAGGTGTGTCACAGGTAAAAGCCAATGGAGATTGATGTCATGTATGTGTCTGTGTGTGTTCATGTATGGGGTGGGGGGGGAGAGAGAGTATTGCAGCAGTTAAGTCTTGAGGAAAAGGTGCAGTGCAACTAGAGTTTGTGCAACATTGGATCAAAACTCTATTTAAATAAAGGGATTGATCAGCTGAGTGGGCTTAAATATCAAATGTATTGATGACGAACACATGTGAGATAAATACAGTTTAAAATGTCACTCAGCTTTCTTCCCCACTGAAATTAACCACCAGACTAAACCAGGGCTTAATTTTTGCATGAGGTGTGTTGTGTAAATAAGGAAACATCATAGTAACGCATCTTTCAAGAGAAACACTTAAAGCCTGGTAACAGGTGTTTATGAATGAGGGAACACAGTTGCATGACAATATTTTCCCTTATCGACATGTTTTGTCTGGTGCTGCGTTTATGAATTCTGCCAATTGTGTCTTGTTCATATAATACTGACTTAACTATTAAAGAGACATTAAACTGACTGATAGTTTATTATGTGGAAAATATGCCTGTTTTTTTTTTCTGGTGAAATTGGTGTATTACATTTGAAGAATCTGACAAAAACATCAACATACACTCTATCTCACAATGTTTTAAAAAATTCCTAATTTTCCCCTAGTCTTCCACCAAGTTTCACCTAAATCAATTCATAACTTTTTCTAGTAATCCTTCGAAGAAGCATAACAAACAAATCAACATGCGCAGATGAAAATATGACCTCCTTTGCAGAAGTAATAATGTGCTCCAAAACAACACCACTTTTAACAACTCATAAATTACCATAGTGATGACTCGACACCTCTGACACAATGTCACCAACAACTGAACATTAAAAGTGACACAATGATATGATTAATTGTATAGCTCTTGAAATGGATTTCATTAAGGTGGATAAGTTTTTAATTTTAGAGCTGAGACAGCCTTCTTACTGGATACACAGCATGCCTTATGAGTTTCATGTTGTTACAACATGTGTGGCCACCTGCACAAATGATCACAGAACACAAGACGGACCTGTTTGTGCTGACAGCTTTGTTTTTAAGATTTATAACAGCCTTTTTTTTTTTTTTTTTANTTTTTTTTTTTTTTTTTCAAACCGCAAACTTCTATCAAATTTCATAAGAGGAAAGGAGCTTCTGCTATGGAAATTATATGATCATTAAGCTCTTTTATTCTTTTAAGGTCATGACAGTCCTCCATGACAGTTGCATACATGCAGTTATCATGTGTGCAACTATGTTGGTGTTAAATCTTGGTTGTTTTTTAAAATCAATATTTTCTGTGTATGTGAAGAGTTTATTTGCAAATACAGATAACTCTATTTTTATTAGTTTTGTTTTGTTTTTTAAAGTGTTTTTTTTTTCAATTATCCATTACAGGTAATATCAGTCAAACTGTACATTTTTTGTGTTTTGTTAATTTACTTATTTTGATTTTTGATATGACCTGGAAATGCACAATAAATATATATATATATATATATATATATATTTTAAATTTTACAAAAACTGTTTTTGCAAATAAACTCTTCATATGTAGTACACGAATAAATGTACTGTATATGCAAGTCTCTTACACATAGTTATGAAACAAATATTTAATTGAAAAAAATATTTAAAGGAATCAAATAGCTCATTATGATTAATAACTTTAAGTATGAATGACTCCATTTTTTTTGCTATAATACACTGATACATAAAGACACTAATACTTTACAATGAGGCAGAAGCCCTTCATAGGTGTTATTAAAGTGTCACTCTTATACTCTGTGCTGTCACAACACAACTTAGATTTATGACAGTGCTAAGTCTTATAACTTTACCGCAGAGCAACCACTCTGCTGACGAGGAGGAATGGATGTGAACCCCAGAACCCATGGTGCTGGCAGCACCGGAGTGATTTAACAGCAGGAAATGGAAAGATAAAAGATTAAAATAGCAGTGGTGTTTGTTAAGGGTTAGTGAAAGCAGAGTTGTAAGAGATCATAGCTGTGAAAAAAAAGGCCAACTGCTGCTACTTTTTATTAATGATAATATACTGTATCAGAGGATGATTCTAAGTGTAATACTGTCTATTTGTAATTCAAATAACTTAATAATGAATAGAATGAAAAGAATATGAGCGATCCCTGACAAGAAAACATTACAAATACATTTGTTTATACTGGTAATATTCTGAGTAGGTGGAAATTCAACTGCAAAACAATGTGGTACCACTTAAGACTGTCCTATTTTTTTTTAATTAGACATTCTCTATAAAGGGATTATTAGTTGTAACTAATGCAATGATTTATTAAGGTTAATACATAATTTATTCATGCTTTGTAGATCACTAATAAGCCATTAACAACATCAACTTCTGGGTTACCACGTTGTGCAAAAATCCTTTTTACTTATGTATATCATCCTCCAGCAGAAGCCGTAATGTTAATGACTGCAGACAGTTTATTATAGTGCGGCAAACCTGTAACCTTTTAATATGGACTTTAATAGCTAATGGAATTCTCTTTTTACAATAAACCATGAGGTCTGAACTTATAAATGTCAGTAAGTACTTAGAAAATGATTCTTTCACTACTATAATTCAGTTATAACTGCTAATAAATAGTCAATAAATGGATTTAGTCTTGATCCTCCACAGCCCTTTTCCTGAGGGTTGGTGGTCAAACTGGATGTTCCGGATGAATTAAAGAGCTAAAGAGTCAAAAAAGACCAAGTTAGGCTTGAGGAGGATTTAAACCAGCCCAAAGGGATTTCTCACAATGGCAACCCCAATGCTCATAAATTGATCCTTTCAAATTTTTAAAGCATTTGTACGATACATTAAGCATTAATAAATACAGTAATAATAGCCTTACAAAAGCTTTTAAAATATGGATTATTAGAAAGTTATACATAAAGCCAAAAAGTTTTTCGATGAGCCTCACTGCAACAGGATCCTGTAAGGTCAGGAAGGGTCAAAGCCAGGTTTGGATAACTACATCTGACAAGATGACCTTTTGCTCCCTGCACCCAACTGCTCCAACTGCTGGATCAGAAGTAAAACTAAGCAAACACTCTCCTCTACACCTTTCTGTTATTTTGGATCTCATTCTCCTGTCGACCATGAAATCAGGTTGCCCCAGAACCAAGAGACATGTGTGTGTGTGTGTGTGTGTGTGTGTGTGTGTGTGTGTGTGTGTGTGTGTGTGTGTGCGTGTGTGCGTGCATGCGCGTAAATGTGTATATGAGGGTTTGAAGGGTCATCGGGCTCTGCCATCCTCTTTCTTCCCTCTCTGACATCCCAGAATGCCACAGCACACGAGAAGACTGAGGATTAGAGAAAGTGTCCTCTCAGATGACTTGTCCATCTGTCTCTGGGATCGAGTTATAAGGACTTGTGATATTGGGCCGTTCATTTCAATCAACAGCAGATCCAATTCAAATAAGCCGCTCAACTCCAAGGAAAATCCCCCCTGAGGCTCTGTTACCATGTCCCTTTGGTGGAAGAAAAATAGCGCAGGGACATTTTCTCTCTCTCTCTCTCTCTCTCTCTCTCTCTCTCTCTTTCATTTCGTATTCAACAAGCTCGGCTGTTCCCTTGTTTCATCATTCCAAAACCTAATAGTGAGACCATTTTCATCATTTCTTCGATTCTTCTCCCCCCCCCCAGTTTGGTCACTAATCAGGAAGCAACTAGTCTCTATTTATCAGGGAAATTGAATCATTACCACCCACACCACAGGAAAGAAAAACATCATCATGGCTTAATGCATTTTGTGACTGTGTTTATAGTGATTGGCATTATGCATTTTAACAGATGCAAGAGGGTTAATGATAATGCTTTGATCTGCTTTAAACGAGTTGGCCCGAGAGTTGACCTTTGAACATTGCTGTTTTTGTTCTAACAGTCCTAAATGCTCCACAGTATCTAAATATATAGTTGGTTGTTCTGGACTATATTAATTCTACTGTATTATTTAAATCTAACCATTTAACCTTTAGAACCTCATTGATTTCCTATTGTACAATTATTTTGCGCAGCTTCAATTCTAAAAGTATTTGTAGTGATGATTCATTCACCAAGGCAGCACAGTGACTCAATATATTCCAACTCAGCTGGGAAATACACAGTCATAAGTACTGATATAAATAAACCCAAATATCAACACACTGTAGGACACTAAAGCCAGATCATGACTCTATTAAGGTTAAATGAAAGCCTGGTCATTATGTTTTCCATACATGATAATTTATAATAATTTATCATTTATAATTTATATTTTGAAAGCAAATTTCCATACAGTACTCACATGTAAATTAAGACTCTGGTACAATAAATAAAATAAAAATCAAAGCACAAGCAGACATAAAAACTGAATGAATGCTGAATGAACAGAGGAGATAATCACCAGCCAAAACAATGCTGCCTCAATTTATAAATCATAAAACGCTGCAACAGGAAACAGGAAGAAATAAGAGAGATGGAATAGCATTAGTGAAAAATAATAGTGGTATTGTCTTAGGATGTGTAATGCATTGTCAAAGAATGCATTTCCTCCTAAATGCCTTCAGGCACCCATTCACTGCCCATCTGTCTTTTTGTCAGTTCACACACACACATGCGACAACACACCGACAGTGGGGTCCAAAAGTCTGAGACCACACTGAAAATCTGTGATGTTTTCCATCTAAATCTGGAAATAATCAGAAAGTCTGATACCACAAGAAGCTCTTTGAACATTGTCACATCATGCTGGGATAAGTTGAGTCGTCAGGCTTTGCACAAACTTGTGGAGTCCATGCCAGCTCGAGTGTATGCTGTCATTAAAGCAAAAGAGGGGCATAGCAAATACTAAAATATTCTGAAATTCATGTACATTTTTCAACTTTTCACTCAAATTGTTAAGATGATATTATCATTTGTAATGAAAAACTGTGTATTAAATTCAAAAAGAATGCAAAATAGGAGCATTTTCACAGTGGTCTCAGACTTTTGGACCCCACTGTATGTATCTCTCTCCCAGCTGCCATGCCCTCATATTTCATCACCTTTAAGTGCTTATGAAATTATCCACATTCATTGATGGCTTTAAGCCTTTTCCTTTTGCTTCACTAGGCAGAAATGCTGCTTGCTCAGTCAGTCCTGCAGGCAAACACTGCTCACCTTGTCAGGGCCGAGGACAGAAATACCACCTCCTCATCCTTGTTGAACTCCAATTACTTTCCTTCTTTTTCTTTTGCTCCACCTTCTCATATTTTTGCTCTTCATTGTGTGTGTGCATTTGTGCACATCTGTGTGTGTGCATGACTAAATGTGTATGTGTTTCAGCCTGTACATACACCCTGAGTACAGGGCGGCATGCCAAATATAGGCAGATAACATCTTGAAGGAAACATTACAGTACTGCATACTCAATTCAAATTACTCAAATGTTTATAGCAACTAGTGCCACAACAGGTGGAGAGGGATGAAACTTTGGCAGACAGGTCTTGTTCTTCATGGAGCTCTGCTTTCTGATGCCTTATGACAGCAAGTCAAGAGGAACTGACTCACTTCAGGGTGTCCTTCTGTGTTCAGATATAAAGAAGGTTTTGTCTGCAGGAAAAGGATAGAAAAGACAACACTTGTGTGCTTAATCGCATGCGCTTTCTCTTTCTAAAATATATTTTGCTAACAACATCAGCTATGATTTCATGCATCATGGTATTTGGTGTATATAAATATTTTTGCAATAATAGTCATTATATTTTCTAACATGTACCGTAGCTCAGAGCTGCACTTTAAGAAAATATTTCTTTAACCACAGACACAAATCATGTCAATCACTGTGTATGATTTGTGATTCTTCCTTGTAAATGACAATTACTGAGTAATGGCTGAATAAATTTTGCCTCGAATAACACACAGATGAGTCATATATGTTTATGCCTCATGTGCAGCAGCTTGTACGTATATGCCTCAGCCGTAAGAATAACTGTCCACATATCTTTACATGGCCCTTATTCATCAAGAGGGGAAACAGTCAATATAGCTCTACATTGTCAAAGCACAAATTACACAACAACAAATGTTTATTTCAGTGACAAATTCATAAGTGTGGTTGCTGTTGACTCCACCCCTCACTTTGTTAGCTCCACCCCCGAGGCAGATGGGTGACCCCTAGCTGCTCCCTGACGTTAGCTGAGGCAGAAGAGAGAAGAGCCCCTTTGCAGAATCACTGACATGCTCTGCTGTCAGAGCAGCTGACAGAGGAGAAGCTAAACATGTTGAGAAAATAGAAGCTCCTTACAGCTTGCCAATCACCAGCATGCATCCTCTGTTTTTTTTTTTCTCGCTCATTTTTTCCCAGTGGAAATATTTCAAGAAAGGACAGATCGCTCACCTGAGCTCATTACCTGCCTGCTGGCTCAACACAACACAGTTTAAGTGACTTAAATCCTTTTACACACACACACACACACACACACACACACACACACACACACACACACGTCTCCCCAGTGGAAATAGGGTGTAAGCGTCACCCATAGCAAAAAAGGAAAGTCTATGCTGTCAGCACAGGAAAGCGTGCTTGAGCAGTAAGATTGGATTTGTGTCAAAGAAGAAGTCTTATTTAAAGAAATTTTGACAAGGAGGAAACGGGTTTTTCTGGGAAGTTTACTTTACAATCTTGAAGAAAAGCAAACACGAGCTGATAAAAAGTGTCTGGATGTAAATACAGAGCCCAGATAGTCTCAGAGAGAAGGCAAGAAACACACCGTGTGCATACATACACACACACACACACACCATTCCATCAGCAACACATTTGATTTTAGCTGGGTACAGACCTATGAAATGGGCTTTCAACAAATACGTAATTGCTCAGTCATCCTGCCACTCAGTTGATCCCACATTACACAGCCGGCAGTTTTTGCACTCTTTCCCCGTCTCGCTTTGACATTTCCTTGGCTTTTAGAGCGGCTTCTTTTATAAACTCGAGTCTCTGTATAAAATGTGGATTACAAGCCTATTGAGCTCCGTTTTTCATGTAGCCTAAATTAAGTGCATTAGGAGCTGTTCTTTACCATTAGGGAAAAGCCTGAGTGAAAGCCTATAGCAGACAGAGGGAGGGCAATGAGAAAGAGATGCATGGGATAGAGTGGACAAAGAGGAGAAGTTAGGGAATGATTTTTGTAATTAAGACTCCTGTTTGGTGTTTAATATACAGTCAGAGCTGTAAAATTTGTCAACCATTTTACAAGTGCCCTGATAATAATGGCAAAAAAATAAAAGTTAATTCAAGATGTACAGACTTAGTTAAGAGTAGCAGATATGTTACAATAAACTATTTTCCGCTTAGTCCAAGATGCTTGGAATACAAAACTCTTCTTAAAATACAATATGTTGCCTGCACCCAGTAGCTACTCTTACTAGCAGTAAACACTCACACATGAAAGCCATGCTTCTTTTACGAAGGGTTTGATTTGTTACTGTAAGGAGGATCAAGGCAGACCACCATTAAACTTCCCATTTAAAATAGCAAATGAGGCTATACATGTAACTCTCAAAGGCCAGACCAGGTCACAGCCGAAAAAAAAAAAAAAAAAAAAAAGAACTGCCGGCTTTGCTGGATTTTGTATGGATGACTCTCATGTACTCAGCTGTGCCTGAGAATGAGTTATGATCACAGTGAGAAACTCTGACAGCACCCACCACCCACATGGCTCCTACAACTGTTTCTCTGAGTGTTTTTCTACAAGTACAGCTTGATCCATCCAGCTGCGACTGCTCATATTTTGTGATAGATTAAATATTTTTGGGAGGCACAGGTGAAGTCTACCAGAGATGTGTAACTAAATCAGAAATCTTGTTCAGTGAGGGTTCAGGTTGCTGATTGTCAAATGCGTTCTGTGCATTAATCTGTATTTTCTTCTTATTTTCACATCAAACATTTTAGTAAACCTTGCTATCAGGATGAGTCACCCATTTTAAAAACATTTTATGTGTTTGTTTATTGGTTATTGCTTATTTTTGCCATCTTTTCTATCGGTTATAAAAGAACCCACAGGGGTACAGTTTTACAAATCCATATCCAACCTGGTCTTGATCAATACTGCACCCAGCCCCATTAATGCAAGATCTGTGATCTGACTCGTACCTGCATTCATTTAAAAATATAGATCCACATTCAGTTTAAAGGGGTTTATTTTTCAATTCAGTTTGGCCAACAAGCAAAGTAGCCTAAATGGAGGCTATAACAATAAGACACAAACAATTTAAAAACAATAAAATAAACAAATCATAATAAGAATCATAGACCATTGTAATTTGAGATGTAAATTGATAAAACTTCCAAAATTACAGTGGACAAGATGAAAACAAAAAGACGAAAACTCTGACATTATTGTTGTTTTTTCCATTAGTTGTATTTTCTTTTCCATTTTTCACCTGTGACATACTCACATATGTTTAATTTTACCCAGGACAATGTCTGTGCATTTATTTATTTATTTATTTTTTCACTCTTTAAATACCAAAGTCCAATCTGGCAAGTAATGTGTAATCTGACAGGTTTTAAATTGGCATTTAGCTACTAACCTGAATGAAATCACTCTTCATAAAGTTATTGAGTTACTTGTACTGCTGAACCCAGAATAGAATTATAATGAAATTTTAGCAACATTTAGCTCATTATTTTAATTTTCTGGCCTATACATAGGCAGAATGGTTGAATCTCACAGCTTTCACAATTTCCTCCATATAAAACCATAGGTCATTTCCATTAACCTGTGATAAATATACTCTATCTGCCAAAAGACAGACAAAGTAAATGGCTGTTGATGAAAGACCAGGATATTTTTCCTCAAAAGCTGGCGGAGAATAAAACTGCTCTAAAAACTCAATAAATACTGGACTTTCATCAGGTGACAAACTCCAACGTGATGCTCATGTTACTCCGTATCTGTTGGATGTGTAACCATGCAAAATTGTTACGTGCTATCCAGAACAACAGATGGTATAACAGAGCTGTGTTTCTGCGAGTTTATCTTTCTACCTCAATTGGTCAGAAATTGTTTTTGTTTTCAGTTGTAAAACCAAAAACAGACAATGTGAAAAATATCCTGCTAGCATGCACATCTAGGGTAAGTAAGGTACTGTAACTCAAAGTTGAAGAGCTTGAATTTCACTTAAACCCACATGTCCAACATTAATAAGCTGTTAGGAGATTTTGGCGTGGTTTGGACATAGCAGCACGTGGTAGCTGCTGGGTAAAATTGAACTGACAGGTCTATTACTGCCCATCTCCACAGTAGACGGATGTACTCCCCTGAGACAGTGATCATGACATCCATAACAAGCACTTCAATATCCCTGCAGCAAAAACAAGCATGCAGACGCACACTCACACACACACATACGTGCTGGCTGATTTATGGGTTTGAGAGCCTGGAGGTGGGAGGCAGCGTCGTCGTCTCCCAGACATGTTGACCAGAACATGAGCTATCGAAAGAAGACAGAAAGGCGGGTAGCAGTGTAATGAACACACTAAATACGTTAGACTGACAGATCACTCAGTACATCAATAAGAAGTATTTGGGCACTTAGCTCTTCCGAAACATCTTGTGAAAATCATGGAAGTGATTAAGGAACAATCAAATACAAAAACATTCTGGTTACTAGTGAATGTTTCACTGCATTGCTTGTGAGTTGTGACACTAAATTTTAGATGCTTATTGATAAACAAAAATTCAAAATGCTCTCTAACATGAAGAAGGTTCACACATGAACATGTTTCCAATAAAACAGCTTTAATTGCAGGTGTAGAAGTCAATGAGCAAGTGTTTTGTTTTTAAGTTGTCAATCTTGCTCTGCACCCTAGAGTCATATCTCTTCAAACTTCCCATTTTTTTGATGCTAGTTGTGGTAAATAAGCACAAAGGCTGAAGGAAAACTTGACTGTGACCAATTTCTAAGCTGAGGAAGGCAGATGTTGGTTTATATCTGAAATGAGGTCATATTTGTAAAAAAAAAAAAAGAAAAAGTAATTGACTTTCATTCACTCGTATCTTTTATAGTTACTTCTGCTGGTAAAAATGCTGCTGGATGTTTGCAACTAATCCTGTGTAGTTTTATTTGGGAAATATCTCTGCTGTTAGCACCTGTTATAGAGGTTGTAGGCAAACAGGTTGTGAATCCTGGCATGTAACACCAAAGAACTAGCTCCTGTATTAAGTTTCAAACAGACTGCATCTTATTCCAGATTGTTGTAGATCTGTTAACTATCCTTCCCAAGACAAACCGATGATCAAAGTGGTGATGGAGGAGATCATATTTGCCAGCTCTCTGGGTGCTCAGAGGCTTGGGCACCCCTGTGTTATTTCCCCTCAACTATAAATTACAAATCATAAAAATATATAGAAATTACATCAGCTCGGAGTTAGTAGTCTCAATATAACATCACATAATGTGTGGATGGTGTAACTGAGCAGGTTTTGAAGCAGCCACTGAAATATATCAAATATCCTCAAATATCAAACCACAAAATAAATGCAAAAGACAAGTGTGCATTGCTTATTCACATGCACAAGAGGAAGAGAGAGAGAGAGAGCTGTTTTTGTGTTTGTGTCTGTGTGTGTGTGTGTGTGTGTGTGTGTGTTTCTGTGTACGTGGGACATGCTCTCACACTGCAATACCTAATATATATGTTTTTACTGTAACTGTGCTTTGATCTTTTTAATGTCCCTGTTTATACTGTAATTGTAATGTCGAGGCTTTAGTGTTTTATTGTTTTAATTGTTGCATGTTTGTTTTGTTCAGTGTTTCTTTTAACTGTAAAGTGTATCAGGACCATGATGCATGGTGATTTTGCACTTTAAATAAAATTGATTGATTGATTGAANTTTTTTTTTTTTTTTTTTTTTTTTTTTGTTACACACAAAGAGGTGGTTTGTATCTGAAAGAGTTTTTCCCACTTGGGTAGTGGGAAAAAAAGATGCTACTTTTTACTATGTATTTATTTTAAGAATATTTGCACAGATTATCATTTTTATGTCAGTATAGAAAACGTGTTCTTTTGCACTATTCTCTAACTGTGCTCTTTGTCTAATTGCACTATGCTAAATGTTGGAGGTAGTACCGGGAGATCCTGGAGAAACACTATTTCACCCTGCCTGTGTACTTGTATGTGGATGGTTTGACAATAAAGCTGTGATTGATTGATTGATTGATTGATTGATTGATTGATTGATTGATTGATTGATTGATTGATTGATTGATTGAAGATATCTTACTTTGGATTCTGCATAACATGAACTATGTGCTTCTTCAAACCGACTTGTCTACTTGATTGTGATGGTGAAAAAGATAAAACCCTGATAAAGAAACTGGTTTGTCTGTCTTCTGGAGGAAGCACCTTCATAGATGAACTATCACACAGTTCATATTTTAAATGTACTGTAATTATTTCATAATTCCTTAATAATAATTTTATTGGTAACTATAAAAGAATTCTCCTTTTTTGTATGAGTACCATATTTAGTTTTAATTATCTCTGTTAGCAAGAAAAAAAGCATAACCACTTAAGTTGTATATTGTATATATATATACAGTATATAGATAGATAGATAGATAGATAGATAGATAGATAGATAGATAGATAAGCAACACCCCCACTCGTTTCAATCAGTAATTATTTTTTTGGTGTAAAACCAGAGACAGAGCCAGAGCGATAAATATTAAAGTTGTTAGGGTAGATTCTTTCTAACCCTTTATTCAAGCATGCAGATAACTGAGACCAAATGTAATACGACCAAAATGATGACAAGGAATGCAAGTCATTCCTTCTGATTGAAGTCTAAAATGCAAGTTTACAGGCAAGTTGTGAGCTGAAATGAGGTAAGATAGTAAAAAAGGTAAGATAGTAAACATATACATATATATATATATTAAGAGATCAAATGTGTGATTTCTCTTTGCAATGCTTCATGTCACATTTATTGTCACATTTATTGCTACTTGGCAAAACCTCCAAACTATCATCTTCTCAGGAACTGAGAAAAACTATCGTATAATTACAAACATAACTAATTGTAGAGTTTATCCACAGAGTTTTTATTGAGTGTCATAAAAAGGTGGGTTGGATACGAAGGAGCATGTTATCCTTCTGCTCATATTAAAAAATGTAAAATCACAAAATTGGGTTACAAGGATTTTGTGACAACTTTATGCAGCCATTTCAAAAGCAATGTTTAAAATGCTGCATTTTGGTGATTCACAAATCCATCACCCTTTAATATTTATCATTCTGGCTCTGCCTCTGGATCAGGATTTACACCAATTGAATGGGTTCTTCTTATAAGACACTGCATTATAAAGCTATTATCTGGTGACTGTATGATTTTCTTTTTAAATAAATAATTATTGATTGAAATGAAAATACTCGTCTCAAGAAAAATTTGCTTTAACAAACTTCCTGCGCAACATGTGACTGCTGTCTTACACACACACACACACACACACACACACACACACACACACCTCTGCCTGGTGGGGATTCCGATGCCATTACTGATGATGACTTCTCTTCACTGTTATGAAAGACAATCGCGGGCATTGTGCATTTTGTTGAAAGTATCTGCTTTATTGACTTAGTTAAGCCTTGCTTTGGCTCCTGCACTCAACATTTAGAAATAACTTCCTCTGTCATTCCACAAATGCGGGTGAAACACAGTGAGCCACCCTCCCTCTTCCTCCCGTCAGCCTTTGCTAATTACTTGAGTGTACACTAAGCTGACAGGTGAAGGTGTGCAGTGGATGTCTCAGTGGGTTGGTGGGTGGTTGGGGGNGGTTTGGGGGGGCCTGGCTAGAAATGACACCACTCCACTCCTGTGACCTGGAGCTGAACTTGGACCTGTGAGAAAATTACAGGTTCTCAAATTAGCCGCCAGTGTCTCGCTGCAGGGCTGTTTCTGGAAATCTTCCTTATCTTGCCACACAACAATTAGCCGGAGGAGCTCGCTTGCTTGTAGAAACTTGCTAAGCGCAGTTCCTTGCAGACCTGCCTCCTGCCTGCCAGCCAGAGCCTCTGTTTTCACAAGGATATTTAATAGGGAAATGTTTGCCCTCTCTCCCTGCAATTAAAGCAGATGCACTGTAGCTGCTCCGAAAGCTTTTGTTATTTTAGTCTTCGTTTAACCAGGTGACTCGGCTGAGTCACAGCTCATTCTACATAAGCCAGGCCAGTGGCATGGACAATTCTGAATCATCAAGGCTAAATATAAGCCACACAAATGGCTGTGATAAATGAGCACAGTTGTTAGGGTAGATTCTTTCTAACCTTTATTCATCATAGTACCATTAAGCATGCAGATGACTGAGAAAAAATGTAATATGACTAAAATGATGACAATGAATGCAAGTCATTATGTGTAACAGCCCAGGTGCTTTTCACAGCTTATTTTATGTTATTTTAGTATTGCATATTCTGACCGGTGAAAAAAGTATTTGCTTTGCAGACAACACTAAGATTGGTAACATATGAACAAATGCTTCTTTAACTTCAGTTAGAAAGGTATCAAGCATTACTGTACCACAAAAATGACTATGCTTATTTATTATTTATAACATATGCAAAGTAAAATCAATTTGTAAAAATGGTGATCAGATTACGTTCATGTAATCGTATTTAATGCAAAAATCACATTCATATCTGTTTATATTCACATTTTTTTATTTACAGGTACTGATCTTTTGTATGGCATTAAACAGTCCAGTCAGTTTTGATATAAGTATACAAATACAAATCAAACTTTAAGCAGAGATCAATTTAACTTTGAAGAATTTCTTTAAAGAGTAAAATAAACAATACTATTTTTTTTTTTTAATTTGTTTGGTTAGTTTTAGCTGTTTCTTATTGTTGTTTTTATGTTGTTTACTTATGTGTTTTAGAGCTGGACACTGCTATAGAAGTCAAAGCGAGAATATAAAATGACTCTGATCAGGAATCACTTTTTATAATTGAAAAGAAAAGAAAAAAAAACTAAAGAAATAATTCTAAATGCTAAATGTCTACAGTGGACAAAACTTTATGAGACAGTTGTAATCAGAAGACATTCACCACCTTGACTTTTGTCAGACATAAAAGCTGAATCGCTGAATTTATATTGTGATCATGAAAAGTTGAAGCACTCAGTTACACTCTTGGGGGCTTCTGCTTTTGAACGCACACGCGAAGCACACTAAGAATGTTTACTCAAGGCGTTAGGGCATGGCACACTTCACTCAATGCTAACCTGCACTGTTTGCTTTAGAAATCATCCATGTCCGGTATCAGCCACTAAAAATACACTTTAGACTGTTAAGTCAGTTGCTCGTGGTCACGGAGGAGCCCTTAGGTACACTAAAGACCAACTTGTTTGTTGTACAGATAAAGATGATAAATGTCACAACACGGAGTGCCTTATTGCTTTGTTCTCTTGAATGTGATTTATGGCAAACTTTGACTAAAGGCAATCTGTCTTCAAAAGCTTCCTCTGTAAAGAAGCTGACTGAACGCCAACCTGCCACAACTACTGTAAGTGTGTTTGATTTAAACACACTTAGCGTGAAGTAAGAGAACATGTGAGAATGTCAGATAGCTCATTTTGGCTGCAAATGCAAGTGGAGGAAGTAAATCTATCAATGTAATCATAACAAATCCAAATGTATTTGTGTTTCTGAGAATGATTTCGACACGAGGATCAGAAACATATCAATTAACAATACCTTTTTTTTTTTTTTTAANCCTTTTTTTTTTTTTTTAATGTTTTGGTTTGCGCCTGCTGCATGTATAACCAGAACATACATGCAGGTATTGCATCACATTGCAATGCATATGCAACTGGAGGGGCACTCATTAGAGCGCACACCATGAGCAAGGCTAAACAAAATATATATATTTTGTTCTAATAATGTACTTGCCAAAAGAGAAAGAAACGGCAATAATAAATATAATAATTTTCTGGTATCTCTGCAACTATTAAAGATACAGTACTTCAAAAAATCATTTGCTACAGAATCAGCATCATCTCAGTTACACGCTAGTGGTTGTTGCATGTTTTTAGCCTTTGTTACTGTACAGTAATTGTATAAATATGCGCCTTTTCCAAGCATATACTGTATTTTTGTCTGCTAGATCTGAATTTTTATTAAAATCCAGAACAAACTGGACCACCTGATAGCCTATCATCATGGTATAAATATACCTGATGTTTTTAATTGAGATTTATTACTTTTGTCCAAAAAATACTGAAAAATACCCTAATTTGCAAAGTTAAGAAATCATTTAAAACATTCTTGGATCTGCTCAGGATCTTCGGATTGGCATTACACTTTACTTGGTTCTTTGTTGATTCGTGTCTCACCCTTCCACTACGTTTCATCTAAATCAGTTCAGAACTTTTTGAGTAACCCTGACAATAAATACACAAAAGAAAGAAAGAAAGAAAGAAAGAAAGAAAGAAAGAAAGAAAGAAAGAAAGAAAACATTCCAACAGGCACNAAAGAAAGAAAGAAAGAAAGAAAGAAAGAAAGAAAGAAAGAAAGAAAGAAAACATTCCAACAGGCACCGGTGAATACATAACCACCTTGGCTTCATCTGAGAATGTTTTTGACATATACAGATTAAATTGAGAGTACAAATAAATATACAAGTATAAAACAGGATTTTTCTTAGAACACTCTCAGCCATCATATTATATAGTAATATCAAGTGGAATTCAAATGATCGCTGTTTTATTAAATGTATTTAAATACATAAAACACACACTGTTATATAGTAAAAATTGTTTTACACAAACCTAAAAAATACAGCAAACAAGCTTACCAAACAGGCATTATTTACATCAGAAAAATACTGCAATTTCCATATGAAACAAATAAAAATAAATCTGTATAATTCAAAACTCTTTAAAATTACAAATCTTGGAGAGGAAACAAGGAGAGTATAACAAAAACGTTGACAGGCAGTTAAAAGACAGTGCTGTGTTAATGCAGGTCTAGCTTGCTGGCTGAGATACGCACGCAAAGCCTGCAGGCTGAAAACGTCTCAAATCTTCGAGACGTTGAGCAGTTGCTGGATCTTTGGCACAGATGATGATTTATTCCCTGTGAGAAGCTCTGACAGCTTAAGAGTCTCAATGGCTTCATGGCAGCAGAGCCATTCTGAATCTCTTTAAAGAAAAGTCAGGGATGGGTGGAACATTAGTTTAATCCAATTAAAAACAGCAGCTGAATAGTGTTTTTACGTATATAGATCTGATACACTACACTATATATTTTATATACTTTATACAGTATGATACAGTGTATGGCTTGGCAGGAATATCGAATTTCAGATTGGAAAAAGCTTCTGCTCAAATAATGAACAACTTTGAATCTTAATCTGCAATCCATAAGGCTATTTCCAAACTTTACAACTGCGTCTCCAAAAGAAACACTTGTAATCAAAAATCCTCTAACACTAAACTATATTTGCATTTAATGGTAACATTTTTAAAGGGCTTTCTCTGTGACCAACAAGGCACTATAGCATTTGTGATTTATAATACATAGATAGATTACAATAAGCTTTTGGCACATGCAATATATGTGGCAGCTTCTAGGAGGGAGGGTTGTCAAAACTGATCTCACTTAGTCATAACACACAATAACATGATACTGTAATGTGTATTGTTCTGTTAATATTGAGACTAGACTGACTTGCATACATTTGTTCAATTCATGCTCTCAAGGCCCCAATATACTTCAAAATGCAAACTAATGAATCAATCAATGCTCAAACATCCCACAACAAAGCACCGAGTAAAGTCCTTAAAGGACAATACCGGTGATTTTGCATGTTTAAGCCCAATAAGTACTACCCGCATACATGCATTACTGACATCCATTTTCCAAAACATAAAACCATATTTTACTTTTCCTGTTATTTTTCCAAATCCCCCAATCCTTCAAAATCAAATGTTCAGGTGATACATCCGCCTTAAAAATTCAATCCTGCTAACATGTATGTCTGAATAGAATTTAATAGACGCAGTGTTTGCTGATGGATTGCTTATCTCAAGCACGTTTCAAGTCTCTACAAGTTCATTTTAATAGTGTACTGGAATGAACTGAGACCAAAGGCAGTCTGGACGGTAGGAAAAACAATTCTAATATTTACCACTCCAGTAGTATGTTTTGGGAAATGGTTGTCAGTAATGTNGGAAAAACAATTCTAATATTTACCACTCCAGTAGTATGTTTTGGGAAATGGTTGTCAGTAATGTAATGTGTGCAAGTTGAATATATTACACTCAAGCACATAAAATCACTGGCATTGTCCTTTAAGAATTCTTTTTATGCTGTTCCATGCCAGTAGGGGGCACAAAACGGTCACAAGTCACCGTTTACCAGAGGCGGCAATGAAAAAGGATTACAACTGATGGAGAGAGGAATTGGCAGACGTTATCGTTTAGTGACAAAAAGAGGGTAAAGAAGATGGAAAAGAAGAGGTACGAACCTCCTTTTAAAGTGTTCCTCAACAACAGAGGAAGTAGTGAATGAACCAAAATGAAAGTTGAGCTCTTCCTGATGGTTCTCTTTGGTGACACACATGGTCATGTGATATTTAGACCAGTTATACGGAGTCAGAATTCGAAAAGACAAATGTTCGCCTTGGGGGCCCTGCACAAAGAACGCCTAAAGAGCTGAATCACCTCGTGTGGAGCCTTGCAAGACATCTATTTTTTTTTTTTTTTTTNTTTTTTTTTTTTTTTTGCCCTGAAGGTTCTATTTGAAGTATACTGGGGCCTTTATGTTAGGGATCTGCACAAATCTAGTTTTTAAAGGATGAATTATCACCAATGAAAACAGTGTCTATGCATGTTAGCTCTTTGTATGGCACGTTTTACAGGACACACATAAAAAATAGCCACAGTAACTAGAGTTTGGATGTCAGCAATATGTTTCCAGTCAAATCCCAAAAAGCAAATGGCTGTAAAAAAAAAAAACAAAAAAAAAAAAAAAAANAAAAAAAAAAAAAAAAAACACAGGCTTTTTACAGTGATCCTGAGGCACTTTGTCTGTTTTCAGGTTGGGTTTAGTCTTTGGTTGGTTTGTTCTTGCTTAGCTGGCAGCCTGACGCTCTGACTGCATCAGCACTGTCACCTCCCGCTCGCATCTCTCCATCACCACAGCCGAATTGTGACTTTCTGCGGCTACAGGAGGGACTGAAGTGAGATCTTGGGGTTGTAACTCAGACGTCTCTCCTCCATGAGCCAGTGTTGCTTTCATGGCCTCCCTCCTCATCCTCTTATCCTCCTCTTCTATCTGTAATCGTCTCTCCTCGGCCTCTATTTCCTCTGTGGTGGGAATGGAGTTCTTTTTGGGTCTTCCCTTGGGCTTAGTAGGCGCCTCATGACCTCCTTTCAGCACCTGGAACACACACACACACACACACACACACACACACACACACACACACACAACAGACACACACACACAGTCTCAATAGACTCTTCTGGTAATAAATGGCAGCAGCAGTTGAAGAGAGTGCTTGCTATTACAGTAATTAGGAGAAGATGTATTGCTCCTGGCTGTGCTCTTTTGCACTCATTTATCTTTCCATTTAACGTTTGCAGTCTTTTTTTGTTCTCTGAGTTGTTGATCCTGCAACAAAAGTGTTTGCTGTCATTGACGTCGTCATCAGTCACACTTCACGTCACACTTTGCCTCTCCACACCTTCTATTTCTGCATGCTCCTTCCAACCCCTACTTGATCAAAGAATTTTCTCCAACCTTTACTGTTCCCATACAAGGATGAAAACTAACGAAACCAACAAAAATGTTGCATCTCAGCATTGTTTACTAAGGGAAAGGTGTCAGAGAATTTACTGGAGTGTGGAAAATCATATAATCCTTAAACTGACCTAAAAGCAGGACAGTTCCCGAAACTGGACATTGAATTTGTGGGTGAAAATCTTTGTATCTCTATTTTTGTAGGCTTTATTGCTGTATTCCAAAATTTTGATTCATCTGTTTCATTCTAAAATCTGTAATATTTGAGATGTGGATGAAAGACAATATATCTCGAATTTTGTTATACCATTCTTCACAATTGGTACTTTTACTTTTGATAATATAATGTAAATTTTATTGCTACAAGTTGTTTACTTATACTTAAAGGACCAAGCCTGTGATTTTGCATGTTTGAGCCCAAATATGCAACCTGCATAAACATTCCGTTACTGACAACCATTCCTAAAATACACTACTGGAGCGGTCAATATTACAATAATTTTTCTTACCTTCCACATTGTCACTGGTTTCAGTTCATTCCAGGCAGTAAGACTGTTATGGTCCTTTAAGATTAATTCTGCATGCAGGACTATTTCTTGCAATGTTTCCAGTGTGGTATTTCTGCCTTTTACTAAGTAAAGTAAAGGATTTGAGTACTTCTTACACCACTGTACCATGGTACTATTTCTTACCATTTTCTTCCACTTCATCCGCCTGTTTTGGTACCAAGTCTTCACCTGAAGCTGTGTGAGACCAAGTGACTGGGCCAGGTCTAACCTGCAAAATCACAAAGAACCTGCATGTCAGACAGAGCACTGTGTTATCTAACTATATAACTAAATGCGTGACAGAGTATAGGAAAACGTTCCGATTCCCCCTTTACTGTGGTTTTCATTTCAGATGAAAGCTGATTTGTTGGTACGTGAAGTTGAGGCTCAGACAGACACCGTGCACCTGCAGCGTCTGAAACATCTGTAATCCAATCACAGCATTCTGAGCTGAATGATTAGAGCTGCTGGAGAAAAATTCTGAATGCATCCACCACATGTGCTGATCCATGACTAATAGGGCTATTGGCTGGTGTGTAATGCGATCCATCAGGAAGGGACAGATAAAGTGAACAAGGAATCCGTTTGTAAAGGGAAGGAGCAGTTATCAGGTGTTTTAAAATAAGATTTCCTCCTCTCTGCTCCTCTCAAAGCTCAAAGCCCCCCNCCCCCATCACTGAGAGGAACCGACTTTCATTTGATGCAGAAAGGGGAAGCGAGGAGAAGAAAGGAAGAGAAAGAGTCAAAGAGAATCTAAAAAGCAGAGCGACAACAAATCCCTGTGATTCACGGTGCAGTGTACTTAGACCTATAGCTTACATAAAGGGATGTATGTGTGTGTCTGTGTGTGCGTGTGTGTGTGTGTGTGTGNGGGGTGTAGGGGGTAATACTGTACCTAAATACAGCTTTAAGGTGGTACTTTATTTGGTTATTTCCATTGTGGGACTTTTTCTGTTTTTCCTGCATGACATTTCAGATTGACAATGTTAAGTTTTTTATTGAAACATTTATCTGATGACTTAATTTACTTTGTAGATTTTATATATATTATAAGCTCATACTATGTTGTTTTATATTTCATATAATCTTTCCTTCCTTCCTTCCTTCCTTCCTTCCTTACTTACTTACTTACTTCTATTCTTTTTCAGTTTATCTCAGAAGCATAAAAATCTCCCAAAGTGGAGATAAAAGACTTTGAAACTAAACTTCATTCTCATTCAGAATGGTCACTTGTACTCTGAATACCTGAGTACTTTTGAATACAGGACTTGTAAAGGAGCATTTTTCCTCTGCAGTAGTTTTTGTGCTAAAGAATTTGAGTACTCCTTCCACCACTGTGTGTGTTTGTGTGTGTGTGTGTGTGTGTGTGTGTGTGTGTGTGTGTTACTTTCAAAAAGCAGCAGACACATGAGCAATCAGGCTGTCTATCACATGTCACAGTGCCCTAGTCTCTAGCAGGCCAAAGACTAGAGGCAAGGAAAAGTAATTGCAGAAAAGGAAAACACCGACTTATTTATGGTCATTAATTCTGTACAGAGAAAAACCACACACTCACTCACACAAACACACACTTAGCAACAGAAACACTTTGAGTTCCCTCCAGGCTATTGTTAAACCTTGATTTTGTGTTTTTCTTACACCTACCAGAAGAGAATCTTGCCTGGTGCAGCTAAATACTTTTAAATAATGAGGAGGCTAATGATGATGATTATGGCCCTGAGATTATTGTCATTTAAAACGACATAAACTCATTATTGCTTGATAATATGATATAATTGATCATATAAATGCTTCAGCTGAGGTTTTAAGGAACACTTTGCTTTTGATTTTGCCACCCCACCCCCACCTCATAATCTCAACTCAAGACCACAGAGCTTCCGTGGGAGAGAAGATGGAAGTTATATTTGGCTCTTAACAAAGCAAAGTGGGACGCCCACACTTTTGATGTGCAGCTTTAAAAGGGGATTTTCACTGATGATGTTTTCCTGCCAGCTGGGTATTTAATTAATTTTCTATACAATGTCAGACTTAAATATTTTGACAGGACAATTTTTGGCACAGCCATCTTTACGGGTGGTTGGTTTTGATCACTGAATTGTGCTCCGCCTCAGGGGTTCTGCTTTATGATGAAGCGTGGCGCTCTGCCATTGGCTCCAGGGAAACCACCGTGTAATGTACAGTATGTAACACTGCATTGTAGGATTTCCCCCCCAAAGATTGGCTGTAAACTGAATGACAAATAAATTTACTTTGATAATGTTGTTTTAATGCCTTTTATTTTTTTTTTTTTTTTTTTTAGATCGGATGCAGTGAGCAGGTTTTGAGACATACAGGTGGAAACTGGGGTGGGGATTCCGACTGCACATGTGAAAGAAAAGATTTTTGAGGTTTATGGTTCAATATTATTGAGGGTTGTAATGGAAAAATAGCCTGCGGGCCAAATGTAAAAGTGAGGCCTGTAATACAAAATGGAAAATCTGTTGTAATCTTATGTCAGGTCCCAAAAATGACCCTCAGACTGGAACCTAAGACACAGATATTAACATGTTTCTTATTTCATCTCATTGTTGAGAGCTAAATGTATTTTTATATGCATCTGGACATATGTTAAAAGTTTGGCAGTAAATCACTGAAGCACATTTGTGTTGGCCCGCGTCCCTGTTTTCCTGAATAAGCCAGTGTGTGTGTTTTGTTGGGTCTCTTCGCCGTCGAAGCACTCAGGGTTAAAACGTTACTCTTGTCTTTGACTCGAACGCTGACGCAATGCCCTGGCTTTAAAGAATTCACATTACATGAGCCATTCCTCACAGGATAAATCAAAAAAATTATGATGTTATAAGGTTAACCGCTGCGTGATGACTGCATTTCTGGCTTTGTGCACGTATGAGTGTATTGTGCGTATGTGTGTATGCCTCAGTGTTGAAATGAACTCTATGCCAGGAATGCATAGTCATAATGTCACTGCTGTGTGACACATTTGTGGCACTAATAGTTACAATACCTTGAACGAATCAGCTGCTTCCTTTCTTTACATAACGACAGCAACACACAAAATCATTTCTGCTATGAGGTTTTTCAGCCATGATTATGCAACGATATGGTACAATCTTTCGGTTTGTGTATGTGTATGTGTGTGTGTGTGTGTGTGTGTGTGTGTGTNGGGGGTGTAATTTGTGTATTTTCCATGCAAGAACATACCTGTCATTTGAGACTGACTGATAGTTAGATGTTACAGACACAGTATACTGGTAACTATCCACAGATATGCAAAAAGAGACTGCAGGGCAAAAATCTTAAACACTGTAAAAACATATTATGCTTTAAAGGACCATACCATTAATTTTGCATGTTTAAGCCCAATGCATACTACCTACTTACACGTTACATTGCTGACAAACAATTTCCAAAACATAAAACCTTATTTTAGTTTTTCTGGTTATTTTACCAAATCCCATAATCTTTCAAAATCAAATGTTCAGGTGATAAACCCAGCTTAAAATTCAATGTTTCACCTGCTAACATGTATGTCAGAAAGTAGAAGGCATGGTCGTTTTTAATTTCTTGGTAAAAGCCGTCCTCTTCTGGGACTATATTCCCTGGCGGAGACATACATTGTCTTCCACAGCTCCATCCTGGACTGGTTAAACAAAGTTGTTCTGACAAAAAAACTTAATAAAAATAGTTTTTGCTGTGATGATTTACGTATGTGTTTCAAGTCTCTATAAGTTGATTTTAATAGCATACTGGTATGTACTGAAACAAATGGTTATCTGGAAGGTAGGAAAAACAATTCTAATATTTCCAGCTCTTGTAGTATATTTTGGAAAATGGTTGTCAGTAATGTAACATATATGCAAGTTATATAGATATATTAGGCTCAAACATGCTAAATCACTGGTATTGTCCTTTAAAATATTTTGTATTTTGGTATTTTAAGTTATTATTATCTATTTTGTTGTTACTTATTCATCTATAAAATATCCTGCCTCATCACATATCTTTGCCATATTTATACTGTACATATGTAGTCATGCAAAAAAAGCAAATTATATATGTATCGTGATCAGATGTTTTTCAATTTGAAATATGGATAGCTGCATCAACCTAATGATTCAATATGAATTGTGTTCCACTTGATGTTGAACCAAATCGAACCAATCCAGAGCGGGTTTGTCCCCTGCACTGACCTATCAGGTGTGGACAGGTACTTCTGCTTCTGGAACTTCTTCTCCAGCCCCATCAGCTGCAGCTCAGTGAAGATGGTGCGGCTGCGGCGTGGTTTCTTCAGCCTCGGGGTGCCGTGCTCCGTTTCGGACTCGCTGCTGATGCTGAGGGGCGTCTGGCTGGGTGACGGCTCAGAGCCTCGTGGGTGCTGAGCTGAGAGCAGGGGCAGGTGCGAGGGAACCCCTGCCGGAGAAGAGGGCTGGGGGAGGTGGGAGGGCAGGTTGGGGGGCTGCCGTGCGATGACTGAGAGGAGTGGGTAGGCGCGTAGCGAGGAGGAGCCTGGAGGAGCAGAGGCATCAGATATCAGAAACAGAGAAACACAAGGAAATAAGTACATTTACTCAACTATTTTTGTGCTCTACTTCATTTATTCCAGTATTTTCCATTTTATGTTACTTTCTTCTTATCAGAGATGAATATTGTACTTTTTAACTCCACTACATTTATCTGACTTTGCAGAGTAAGACTTTAGATTCAAAATAAGATAAAGTCATAAAATATTGTTGCTGTTGGGTTAAAGAAAAAAAACTTATATCTCTTAGACATTATCTTAAATATGAAAGGGAAACAGTTTGGACGACTCTGTAATAAAGCATTTCATGTAAACTAACCTATGGGCTATGAAAATTAAATTTGGTGATACAATTTTGGGTGAAAAACTCCAGTCTCAAAGAAAAAATTTTAAAGATCTTTATTTAATCATAGAAATTATTATTATTATTATTATTATTATTATTATTATTATTATTATTATTATTATTTATTCCAATCTCTACAAAATTGGAGATACAAGGTTATTTGTATTGATGGATGGAAAAACCTCATATCTCCAATTTAGGGGAGTTTTAATTATTGATGCAGTAACATTAATAATACTAGACTAGTTAATGCATCAGTACTATAACATTTTGACAGGGATTATTCTTTACAATGAGCACTTCAGCTTTAGATGCTTGAGTACAGTTTTTGTTTGTTTGTTTTATAGCTTATGTACTTAAATGTAACCAATTTTCCACTGGATTCTATTTTCTCACATATGTGAACATTGTTGTGTTTCCTGCTCTGAGAAGACACACATTATCCATATATCAATAAAGCTCAACAAAAGCTAACAGAAAAAAGTATAATACCAATCTTTGTGCTGCACATGATATAATCAGATTTTTCCTGCATTTCATCCACTTCTGAATTTTAAAATAAACTCAAACACTTTAATTCCAGTAAAATGAAGCAAAGTGCAAAAAAAGAGAGTAAGGACTAGATGTTCTTCGTCTACGTGCTCCTCAGTCACCTCGCTTGTCGCATTATCGACCATCTGTAAATTGTTCAGACAGCTTCAGCTTTAATTGCCTGCTGTTTGGCGTGAAAAGTGTTTTGGTTTTGACCTTGTGGATGAGGAAGGCTGTGATCCCAATGACGCAGTCTGTGTTTTACACCGCTCCTCTGAACCCTCCCAATGAATGATTATTTCTCACAGGCTGTTAAATACTAAATTACTTTCTGACAGAAAACCATGTGCACACACACACACACACATACAAACACACACACTGAACCCAATGGCACATTTGAATACATGTACATTATATCAAAAATTAAATCAACACTGCTCAACTCATAAACTTGATCTCTCTCTCTCTCTCTCTCTCTCTCTCTCTCTCTCTGCTGCCGTACAAAGACGCCCATACATACTCTTGCTCTATATCAGTGCAGACAGAAGCGCGAGACGCCAGAATCAATAAAAAAGTAGCACTTGTCTGGAGCCAAGATGGGAATTAAGGAGAGCGGGAGGCAGGGTGAGAGAATGTGGTGAGGGGCAGCCACATATTACAGAGTAAATATAAAATCTGCTAGAAAAAATCCTTAAGGGTTCAAATATAAAACCAACCAATCCCATAACTTTAATTTACGGCAAACTGAATGCGATACAGTCTGTAATGCACGGGCTGATAAAGCAGCAGAAAGGACATGAGGAGATAGAGGAGGAAGATACAGAGGAAGATGAAAGGCAGGAATCGAGGGAGAGAGAATGTGTGTGTGTGTGTGTGTGTGTGTGTGTGCGTGCNAAAGGCAGGAATCGAGGGAGAGAGAATGTGTGTGTGTGTGTGTGTGTGTGTGTGTGCGTGCATGTGTGTGTGTGTCTCTGTGTGTGTGTCTGTGTGTGTGTTTTCTGGTTGTCTGTGTTAGATCTACCTCCTAAATCTCCTCATCAAAACTAAGGACAGCACAAATAAGTTCACACACACACACACACACACACACACAACTGGAGGTGGAAAGTAACCTTTTACCGTGGCAGAGATAGAGTAACTACATTTCCTTTAGTGTCTATTTATGATCAGTTTTGAGGTACTTGTACCTTTGCTACTTTCTTCTACCACACTACATTTCAGAGGAAAATATTATACTTTTTACTCAATTTTCTCCATTTATCTAATCACTGTAGTTTATAGATTAAAATAAATGCATAAAACATTGCCAAAAAAAATTGTATTTCTGCCTTGTTTTAGCTCAATTCAATAGAAATTCAGAAAGTATCTCAAGAGTTTTACCAAAGGAAATACGACGGAAACGTTGCTCTGAGCTCAATATGATCCAATGTGATACCTGAGTTTATTTATTTATTTATTTATTTATTTATTTTCAACTTGTAATGGAGTATTTTTCAATTTTGGCATGACTACTTTCACTTAAGTAACACACTCATATGCATGCTGAGACATATACACTCAGACCTTGGACACTTTTTTTAAAATTTATTGCTATTCTTTGATCTTGTTCCGTAATGTTCAGCAATTCAGTCATTTGGTTGCTTAAGGCCAATTTGGCAAATTGATGTTTAAGCAGAAATGTGAAGGAGAGGAGGAAAAAGGTGGAACATTTGTGGTTTTTATTAAGTCGTGCACACACACACACGGGACACTGAACACACACTCATACACTGTGGTAAGTCATGTATGCAGACGTTTCCACACAAACTCTGCACAAACAGACAATAAATCCCACTATTCGATGTCAGTCATGCATGAGGAGGTCAATCACACTTATGTAAGTGCACGCACACACACAGGTAGGCACACTTGCTGTCTCAAAAACACGCACAAACACACACGCAGAGACGCACATCAGACACTGCCTTGGGCTCATCATGACATCATGGTAAATTGCTGAGCTCATCGCTAATCCTCCAACGTGAGATTACTGCTGCTGCAACAGGTCGAGACAAGAAGACCTCTTTTCCCTGATTGCGGCCTCTCTTTCCCTCCATTTATACCTCGCTCTGAACTTTTCCTGATACGGATGAATCTTCTGCTTTCTTGTTCACAGTCCTTTAGAGGGAGGGATGTCAGACAAGCATTTATTTATTCAGCTGATTGTGACACTGGAAGATTTGGGGCGAGGTAGAAAAAACAGGTCGTGTCAATTTGAATGAGGAAAAGATTTCAGTTTGCCTTCATGCTTATCTGGAAATCTCTTGTCAGCAACAAGCTTGAAGTTGTTTCCGGCCAGAGAGAGAGAGACAGAGAGAGAGACAGAGAGAGAAATGTCAGCCATCATGGTGACTTTTCCACTGACAGCAAAGCTTTCTCTCTCCCTCTCTCTCTCTCTCTCTCTCTCTCTGAGCACACATCTGACANTGACAGCAAAGCTTTCTCTCTCCCTCTCTCTCTCTCTCTCTCTCTCTCTGAGCACACATCTGACATGTTGATGACAAGTGTCCATATCCTGTCAATAGGCTGCAAATAAATGGTTTGAATAGCTCCATGCAGCCTCATGCAAAAGCACATGTTACTCTTGACAATCACAGTCAGAAGAAGCCAGCATAAGTGCTGATGGTAACCATTACAGAAGACATAGCTGCTATGAATAGATCAAGGAAGGACATGATGCGTTTCCCTTAATACCCAGTTTGGTCAACTGATCATAGAATTACCATGAAACAATTCTGATTAAATAACAGCATTTTTTTTTTTTTTTTTANTTTTTTTTTTTTTTTTTACATTTTTTCTTTATTGTTACACTATGTTGTTATTTTAAATTTATTTTATTATTCCATTTGTACTCTTCTATTTTATGATTACTTCTTAATATTTTTCTTCTTTTTTTAAATTATTTTTATATGACATTTTCAGCAGCACCTGCTCCCTAACATAGCACTTCCCTCACTTTCTTTCTGCGAGATGGCTCATGACTGATCTATGACAAGTGTACGTGAACTTTTGCAATGTTTTGGGTATAAACTAGGTGCTGACAGCTTGAGAGGTGTTCAATTAGACAGGTTGGGCTTTTTTTTTTCCATTTAGCAGCCCTGCCTTGCCCTGTGAGTATAAATCAAACACCGTGGCAGAGAGAGAGGACAACAGGCCACGCAGCTTCTTCTTCATCTGTCCCCACTCCTTTGCTTTAATTAGAATCATTCGCCTCCAGGACATGACAGATAACAATAATTTAATACCAGTTCCTCAACAAAAGGTAGATCATGGTGTCAACGGTGTATTGTTGGTTTTATGATATGACTTTCTCAGACAAGCATCTTCAGTTGAAGCTATGAAAAGGCATAACATTAAACATGAGTGTTAACTAAGCATTTAACCTGAAAGCTGATCCATGCAGATTTTCTTGTGACATCCAGATCAGCCCGAGGCACAAATCTTCTTTTATAACCAATTTATTACAGATCATTTTCTGGGTGGAAAAATCTGTTGGTAGTTGTGTGGGGAAATGGCAGGGTGTCAAACAATATCCTTACTGAAAATGTGCACACATTCTGTCTTTATGTGTGTGTTTGCGTGCGTACATGTGTGTGTGTGTGTGTGTGTGTGTGTGTGTGTGTGCATACTTGCCCGTGAGTGTTGACATGGGGTGTAATCAACCTTTTCAAGCTAGCTTTATACATAATAGGAGGCTTTATAGTCTGCAGTGGATTAAGGTTTAAGATGGGATGAAAACCGTTTTGCTCACTTGGATTTCATCTGTAAGCTCTTGGCTCTAGCCAGAACCAAACCAGTACACCCAGGTGCCCTCAGGGTGCATGCACACACACACACACACACACACACACACACCTATTTTTTTTTTTTTTTTTTNTTTTTTTTTTTTTTTTTCATTTTTCATCGTGCTGTCAGGTAAGATTACACCACAGCTGATCTTTATCTCTCTCACCTCTTCCAGAGAACACCACTAAAAGCCCTGCCCTGGGTCCTGCTGAGAGATGGGACTCCAAATGAAATATTGTGACCTGCCATTATGTTGCTCGCTGTCAGACTAAGGATCAGTGCCAGGTCAGGACTTACTGCCCCTGACCCTGCAGTAACCGAAACAGCATCAGCTACTGTACCGGACCATTAAAAAAAAATGGTGTGTATTTTATTTCAGATAAATAGAAATGGGCTGTTGAAATGTATTAGAGCAAGAATCATAATCAAGTGTGAAGGTGCAGAAAGCAAGATGAAGATCGTGCTGATATGTTTGAGTGGCATAGCTATGATATATTATACAAAAACAACAAACAATTTGTCATCAACCTCTTCAGGTAACATTACGCACGGCAATACTGTCTTTCAGCGGCCTCCGCTGGTTGCAGGAGGTTATAGCATCCATTCATTTAAAAAAAAAAAAAAANCATTTAAAAAAAAAAAAAAATCAGCAAGTCAACTCTCATGTTAGGGGACCGTGGGGGGGCGGTGGCTAGATCACTTTGGCTCAGGACCTGTAAGCCTGTCTGCTTCTATATCAAGAACTAAAAGCCATTGATGTGAGGGAATATAGTGTGTCCCACACCCCCGCAGCTACAAATAAGTGGTGGGCACAGTGTTCTGATATGCAGTGGGTGGGGGGTGGGGGGTTATTCTATCCATTTGAACAGAAGGGTGCCAAAGCCGAGTCATAGTGCCCTCTACATACAGCAATCCATATCAGAGAGATGAGGGCACTGCTTCCTCTATTTTTATCCACCCATCGCTGTCATCATCAAATTGCAGCGGCTATTATTTCAGTCTTTAGAGCAATTATACTAATGGTTACTACAGTGTACTGTTATTTCGGAGTTGTTTAGATTCACGAGGAATTCCAATTAAGAGCCAGTCAAGAACCCTGACAAGCTGAAATGTGCTGTGGAGAATGATTTTTTTTTTTTTTTTTTTANTTTTTTTTTTTTTTTTTTTAAACAAATTTGGTGCTTTTGCGCAGGATACTGCTGATTATACCAAAACAGGTGTAATAAGGCTGCTTTCATACCTGACTGCAAACTAAGTACATGTCACCTAGATATCTTTCATATGCAGAAATGGGCGTCAAAAAATGAAATGAAATGAAACAAAATGCTAAAAGATGGGAGGAGATTCTTATTTGATAAAATCCACGTTCAAATGTGGATTTTTTTGAATCAGATGTCATTTTTCATGGCTTTTTTTCAATCAACATACTTCAGTGTGCAGTATTATTTCAGTGTTGTATATGATGACGGTTATGATTATGACTATGATTTGCTGCTACCACCTGATCACACTGTAAATGCCACAAATTTCTTGTGCGCAGCTCTGCTGTGTTTAACATAAATATCTGTGTCATATCAGCACTCATACGACATAATCCCTCCATCTGCAAATATCCAGCTGTAGTAAAACTCATTAGGGAAGGCCTTCGGTTTAGCAGAACATCCACATTAATCCACGCGAATGAGAGCAAATAGACTAGTGATCACAGCTTAGTGCAAGTGCTTTGCTTCACACTGGATACCTGATCACCTGCATCTTTATTTAACCATGAGAAATTATGCAGAATTCTCAAGCCCATTTATTTATTTATTTATTTATTTACCTCATTCTGCACCCGAAACCCTGAAGCATCACCGAGAGATTCACTCTCCACATGTCCCTTATTTGCAACACAAACCACGCAACAGCGATTTATGATCCTAAGCGCAACGTAAAGAATATGCAGTTGTTGATGGAGGCTTTTGTGAAATTTTCGAGAATGATTTCATAAATACTAATCACAATACTTACTGAAAAAAAAATAGCCAGACACAAACGTTCAAATTATGTGAAAAAGCTGCTTAGGTATGTCACTTATCAGTCAACAAAAGGTATGACGGAAGTTACGCTAGAGGAATGATGAGTATTAACATAAACTATAATTGCAGGTTAATGACACCAGAGAAAATTGTGTAACGCCAAGATTACAAACCGCACACGTTGGTGCAGACCTGCAATAACCGATTTTACATTCATCTCCCTGATGTGTAAATCATTTTTAAATCTACATTTTCTTCATTAAGCAGAATGGCAAAAACATAACTAAACATGGTCCTTTGCTGTTATGCGTGTTTTTTTTTTTTTTTTNTTTTTTTTTTTTTTTGTTTTTTTTGCATGTTATTATAAAAAAAATCAACAATGTAACCGACCGTGTGCGTAAAAGTGCCGTAAATTCTGCGCGTAAAAATGATACATTTTCTTTTCTCACCTCCACAGTAGCAAATCTACATGCTCAATAAATGCATTTCAGATGTTTTTCTTAAAAAAAAAAAAAAAANTAAAAAAAAAAAAAAAGAAAAAAAAAAGTGAATTAGAAAAATAAATTCAGTCTGCTTACCCGAACATGAATGAAGAGGCTTCGGTCGGACAATGAGCGAAGGACACACAGAGTACAGAGAAAGTTTCTCAAAGTAATCACAAGTCTCCTTGGAGAGGATCTCGTCAATCATGAACGTCTTGTAGCGCCGCCTGGCAGCTTTCAGCTGGCCGGGGGAGGAGAGCCTCAGCTCGGCTTGGCAGTGCATGATCTCTCGCTGCGCGCTGCACAATGAGCGCGATCACGGTTCACTAAATGTGTGCAGATTCAACCTGAAGAGAGAAGAGATTGTTGGGAGTTCATGCGTGGAAATAGTTCATTGTGTGTCCTTGTCAAAATGCGGTTTAGCTTCCTTGGAAATGCCGTGGAAGTGGAAGAGCTTGAGGTCGTGCCGCGCACAGTCACAGTGGTAATGAAGTGACTACAATGTGCACACACCCACTGCTATATAAACCACCCGCGAACACTTCTTTACTGCTCCATCCATCCACGCGCACGAGTGTCAATCTCTCTCTCTCTCTCTCTCTCTCTCTCTCTCTCTCTCTCTCTTTCATAAGAACACTTACTGTACATACACACATGGTCACCTCCCACCCCTCCAAAATAAAAAATAAAAAACCTTCGTTCTCGTTTTTTTTCAGAGTTTTACGTCACATAGCTCACTTCATAACTCATGTTCAGAGACACGATGGATAGATAGGATACGTTGTAATTGCTGTGTTGTTATTATTAAAAGTTTCAAGTTAAATCTTAAGTCAGCTAACCTCGTTAAGTTCTCTGTGCTGTTATTGCAAAAAAGTTTTATTACCATCCTGCAGTTTTTAAATGCTTTATTTATTTGTATTGATCTATTCGATGAGCTGCCGGTTATCAGTTTTTAACTTCTATTTTTCTTAAAATATATGCTTTAGATAATACACAAGCCTGTTACGGTCTATTTAAATGATTCTATTTTATTTTTTACTTTATTTGACCTGTAGACAACAAGAAAACGAATGAAGGCCACAATAAAATGTATTTTTCCCATTCATCAATCCATATTTTATAGAAGGGAAGCGTGTGTGGAAGGTGATTTTGTAAAATAATATATAACATTTAAACAAAGTTTTAAG
The DNA here is from genome assembly GCA_014773175.1 of Lucifuga dentata. NCBI lineage: Eukaryota > Metazoa > Chordata > Actinopteri > Ophidiiformes > Bythitidae > Lucifuga > Lucifuga dentata. The sequence goes on from VXCM01003901.1 coordinate 46,678, forward strand.
ATTTTGACTTGTTTTATAAAATGTTTAAATTATTATTATTATTATTATTATTATTATTATTATTATTATTATTATTATTATTATTATTATCGTTGTTGTTGTTGTTATTATAATCATCATCATCATTATTATTATTTAATCAGCAATTACTAATGGAATAATAAGGCCTGCAGATCTTCGTAATGAGACTAAATAGAGAATCATTCAAAATTGCGTTTGAGGCAAATTGACGCAGTTATAATTATCATTAAATACACAATTTAACTTTGGGCTTTATAGGTCAAAGTGTTTTTGTATCTACCCAAAATTAATTTTACAGCCGTTTAAAAAAGACACTCATGAGTCAATCAGATGACAGACATACGGCTATATGAACTGCATATAAAATATATAATAAATATACATAAATATATATAAATATATATATGTATATATAAATATATACGTTATAATAGTGTAAATAAATGTTATAATCTATGGCATGTTTAAAGGTTTAATATTGACAAAGGTTTGGATCGATACGCGTTACAAGCATGAACAAAGTGAAAGCTGACTTTAGAAAAGTTCAAGGATAAACTGTAATTGCGCGTGTGCGTGTACGTGCATTGACGCAAAAGAAACACGAATGTTGGCTCATGGTCAAGTACGCGTATACCTCAAAGAAAACACAGTACCGTGGTATGTTCAAAACGAACGAAAGCAATTATCTTTCATTCCACTTCCTCGTCAATTTCCACGCTGTGATGCCTTAGAGCAGAATAGAAGATACGTCTATTCTAAACCATGTCAGTTACTGGAAGAGTATTTGTTCCAGATCAAATCGATTGGAGGATAAATGTAGATCTTCATCGTCTTCGGGCTGATAGAAATGAATGAATGTGAGGAAATTCTGCAAGCACTTCAATCTTTTCACTGGCTTTTTCTCAGAGACTTTTACGTCTTTTTCGATATTCCTTAATTCAGTTTCAAACCTGACTTTAATGATCCCCGATTGTATATATCATCAATTAATGTATTTTTTAAAGTTGTTATTATTACTTTTAACATATTTTCAGAGTCACTTAAATGTTATAATTTTCTAGTATGGAGCATGTTGTTGAAAAATTGAAGTTTAAACTTTGAAATTTCGTTGGCCTGCGGATCCCCCAGCATTAGAAATAAATAGTCACGGAAGCCTCCGTGTTCGAAGTATAGCCTAATAGATTATAAAGGACGAAACGTGGGAGCTCCACACGGGAAAATCTGGCTGCTTTTCTCACATTTAATCAAGGGAGGGAGATGAGAGAACAACTGCTGCAGTCCATGAAAGACGTTTTGCATTTTGATGGCAGGATAAAGAACCCGGTGCAGAGTGAGGCCATGTAAAACGTTTTCTAATATTTGTTTTCTTAAATGCAAAAGAAACAAATTGAGATCAGTTACCGTAAATCAGCCAGTTTCAGCAGCTTTACTGAATGAAGTTATATATAATGTTAAGTTTATGGTAGACACCTTTTTATAGAAAATTATGAACCAATATAACTCGTCTCACGTGATTTAGTAATCTAAACACTGTCAAAATCAGTAAACCACTCATTTAGTGATCTAATAATAATCCCACAATGATAAGATTATTTTAGATAACTGCAATAGTTTTCACTGTGTTTAGGAAAATTAAGATGTCTTTTTTTTTTTTTTTTTTNTTTTTTTTTTTTTTTTTGCGGTGGATGATCTACGGTCATGGCACCAGTGAACTCGGCGTCCTGATATGGTGCCAAGATCCGGAGTTACGCCTGCAGGCTCCTGTCACTTGAGGTTTCGTTGCAGGGTTGGGGGGGAGTGTNGGTGGGGGTCTGTGGGTCTTTTGGAAGTGGATCACTTCAGTGGACGCGCTTCTATAAAAGTCCACACAGCAGAGGCTACTGAGCGGCTCTCTAAGCCGGCTGCTTCAGGGCTGGAGACGCCAGCAAGATCAACCAATTAAAGCAGTTATGCCACAGTCAGATGGGTAATAAGGCCTTCCTAGTACCCACGCTGGTCACAGGATACTCTCTATTAGGACGATTCGGGAGCATCAGGATGGAATCCGACACTCGGCAGATTACCGGCAAGACACAGAGCTTAGTGGGCAGGGTGCAAATGCACCTCCACTTTTGGACGGCAGCAGATTTATTAGGGGGTACCGTGCTCCATAGAGCCGTTGTTAGTGGCATAAGCACTTTCGGAAGGGTAGATTATGACCTTAACGTGGACATTAACGGATTTGATCATCACTTTGTTGTATCACTGGGCATCAATGCAGAGCCGCTGATTGCCACACTTGCTGTTCAGGATCAAAGTACCGCTAAATAGACTGCTGCTATATATATATATATATATATATATATATATATATTTTTTTTTTTTT
>VXCM01003901.1:49333-62989 GCA_014773175.1 Lucifuga dentata
TTTTTTTTTTTTTTAAATTAGCCTATAGAGAAATTCATCTGTCAGTTTCAACACAATCAGCGACCTCATGATAAATGGTCTTGGAGAATATGTCCGCTTCTGGTTAGCAGAATCAAGCGTCAACTCACAACAAAGCCAGCAGAGAAAACTTGTGACAAATCCACGCAAAGACACGAAAGTGTCCTGAATAGAAAGAGGAGCTGATCGTGTGGCGCAGTTATATTTAACATCTTAATTGGTTCAATAAAAGGATGTGTGTGGCGCCACCTGTAGATTACTTCATAACCGCTGCACAAGCATATTAGTTACCCATGAGCCATTTATAGGTGCAGATAAGGCGCGTGTGCGTGTGCGCGTGTAGCATCAACATACAATAGCCAAACTTGCTCACATAAAGAAGGAGCAGGAAATAGCATCTATGCTTTAAAGACTAAAAACAACCTGCAGACATTTGCTTGGTGGATTAGTAAATAGATGAAAAGACAATGTCGACTGAAATGGACTTTATCATAACAAAAATGTTCATTTTAAAACACTGTTCATTTGTCTTTCCGAATAGAAAATTAAAAAGAAGAAAAAAAGTCCATAACTTGAAAGAACAATGTGAATCCATAAAGAACAGAGGATAGTATAATACACAAAAAGTGGTGCTGGTGAAATCTTCAGATTCAATTTTTTTTCTGCATATAAATACCTCAAGTATACATGAGCACAATTTAAGGACTATTTGCATAACATAAAACTGGGCAATATCCTAAGTACATTTGTATCGTGTATTTTTTGTTTTAAATCTTTCCAAAATGATGGCCAATGAAAAGTTTGCCTTTTATAATAATCTTTGCATTCATAATACATTATGCCCTGATGCATTTGCAACACCCGTGAGGAAAAACTCACATGGTACTAAGTGTACAAAGTTAAAATCGGTCTAAAAAAGTAAACAATAGTGGCACTAAGGCAGAAACTTCAAACTAGTAGGATAACGTACAAACAACCTGAGTACAAAATTTGTATTTTGTCAAAATAATTCATGAGCCTCTGTAGGAAACTGTCCACAAGTGTATTAAAAACGAAAACAAATCTTTATGTTTTTGACTCAGTGCCGCCTCCTTCTATTATCTTGGTAGCCACGGTAGCCATCTTGGGAGCCCTCGTGGTGTCTGTTGCCAGCTCTGTTGTCATGGTGATGGGCGCCTCTTCTCTCGCTGTGGTGGTGGTAGCTGTCGCGGCTGTAGCTGTGTTGCTGCTGACGGCTGGAACTCTGTTCATCTGCGTAGCGCTGGCCTCTGCTGCCGCCGGTCACCTGCGGTGGGTGCTGCCGGTAGGGGGCGCTGTCGTGCTGCCGGGAGCTACAGCTGCCAGCATTTCCACTGGCTGAATGTTGCTTCTGCAGAGGCCTCGGGAAGCCACCATTCACCTGCTCCAGCTGCTGCTGCGTGTGGAGCTGCCACATCATGTTGTTCATCTAGGAATGAAAGGTATACCGGGATGGTTTTCTCATGGCTCACACAGACAAAAAACTGTAAGAATTTTTATTTATCATGGAGAAAGTTGAGAAGGAGAAATTTATACATCAGATCTAAATAGGAATTACACACTCGATCATGGTGGGAGATAGTGTAGTATCAATATAAAATGAAAAATATTTACCATGACATGTTTTTGCAGATTATCAGGAGAAGAAAAGGACCTCTGCATTTGAGGAGGAGTGTACGGTGGTGAAATGAACTGCATTTGTGTCCTACAGGATTAAAAAAAAAGAGATAATTTACATGATACATAAACCCACAACAGACTAATTTTCATATGAGTTGAAGAATGTTGACACATTCAGTATAATGACTAGCGTCTATTTCTGCACATTATATGTCTGACTTCTATAAATGATCTAGAAGTATTTTGAATTACGGTAGTCTAACCTTGTTAGACTAACTGCTTGAGTTGTGAATTAAGCAAACTGACAGGGAATGGCATCTTTAACCTGATTTCACCTTTACAGAAAGGTCATAGGATCATATGGACTCATTTTATGAAAAACACAAATCCACATATACAGTATATTAAGCGTTGTTTATGAGAGAATATGTACAGAATGTCATTCACAGGAGAGATCCATGTACTTCAGCAGTTTCATATTCATTTTGATAACTTGGGGTTCAGTCAGTGAATACAGCTCCATTTGCATCTTGCATTAAAATGTGATCTGTATCCATGGATACAGGATGGATAAGGAAAAACAAATGTTCAAGAAAGCTGGAAACGCTCGCAGAAAGCATTGAATTCAGTCCGATGTGCTCGACACACTGTGGTCTGGTTGAAATTATGATTGAATTTCAGTTACAAATAGCAAAGTCTAGAAAACAAAAATCCCTACAGATGGAACACACAAGTGAGATAAAATCCACCCACAGCTGCTGCATATTTCCATTCAATCCCTTAAATAAAGTTAGTTGGAATCGGTAGTTGTGGCTTGCTGTAAATGGGTTTCTGCACCTGGATTGCCAACATCATCGTCAAAAGCTCGTCCATGGAGTGAAAAGTTAATGCCGGCTTTAGTAGTTTAACAACCTCCTGAGATTCTGTCACAACCCAGGCAGAACCCAGACAACGTAACATGTAAATGCAAGTCCTGACATCAGATGCCATCGTCAAGCTAACATATCCAGATCTCATTTCAATGCAAGGTGTAAATGAGAGCTAAATGTCTCCATACACATGTCACAATAAACATCTCGTAGCATTTAAGTTCATCACTCAGCAATGCTGTAATCAAGAAGCTGCTAATGCTAACTCCTGCAATGAAAAGTCATGAGGAAGGACAAGATGCCGTCAACATAAAATGAAAGCTTTTCTTAGTGTTCTGCAACACATAAAAAGTCAAATCTTGAATATGACAAATTTAGATATCGCTTATAATAGAATAGCTTACCGGGAAGCTTTATTTGCTTGCATTTAAGAAGCTTTACTATATTCTGTCTGAAAATATTTTGTGCATCAGGTACTGTTTTTGTATAACGCCTGGTTACAGGAGTGTTATGGATATGTTTTGACATTAAGTTTTGGGCAGGATTTGAACAGATTCTCTTCATCTCCAGATTAAACAAAAATACAATTAAACTGCAGTTTTCACCCAGCAGCAATACTGAGGCACGCTGCACCTGCAAAATGTCGCCGTTCTTTTCAAAACAAAGCCTCTGCTTGCATCATTGGCAGACGTTTAACTGATACAATTAATTAAAATGGACAGTTGCCATTTATTTGTTTGTGTGTCCTACAGTTCACCTGATGGCAATGCTGCTCATCAGTGAACCGTTCCAACTTTTAACAGAGCGCTGCACAGTGTTTCTGACAGCTGCCATACCTGCAGCACAATGGATTAAAGAGCGGAAATTAATTGGTTTATATATAGCAGATAGTGATCCGTGGAAAAAAACACAAAACAAGCCTGATCCCAATTCTGCTGACGCCTCAGGACGTTTCTTATCATTCCCTGATTAATGTACAGTGAATGAGACTGCCTACGCTCATCTATTGCGGAATCAATACTGAGGGAAAAAAAAATCCAGACAGAAACTTAAAATGTGTATATTGCTGCAAAAACACAGAAGTTTGGAGGCTATGACAACTGCTATAAATACAAACATGGCAAAATTGGTTTGTAACAAATCCAAAACTGAGCTCATATTTATGAACAGTTGGAGTCTCTCAAAGATCAGTAAGGCACTAAACATTTGAGTTTTACAAAACTTCCTCGCCTGTTAACACATCATACCGGCCAAAAGTGGGTGACACAGAGTCAGCACACAGTAATGTGTTGGTTGTGGCACGGTTTCCAAGCGGTCTCTACTGTAGTGGACCGTACGCTGTGGCTTTTGGTTTTCAGGGAACTTAAAGAGCTCAGGCTGAAAAGAGGAAATGCGTCATGTACAACATGTGGAGAAGGAAAGACTATGGAACCACCCAAATTAATCAGTCTCCCAGAAAACCAGATCCAGACAGGTCAGTGTTTTTAGGAGTTAGCCTCCAGTCATCCTCTCTGTTGTGTCTGACTGCTCGCTGACTTAATTCATAAAAACACCACAGTGCTTCAGCTTATGTTTCATTTTAGCTTTCACAGTTTTTCACCTCACAGACAGCAGTTGAGAGACAGTTTGTGAGACTGGTTAGTCCATAATAATAATAATAATAATAATAATAATACAACAGTAGATACGATGGTGCTACTGTTCACTGGGCAGCTTATTAACATTTCCTATTTATCATACTTGTCATTATCTGTTATCTGTCTGATCAATTAGATGATTCATTTTCTATTAACCAATCAATCAAACTGAATATTTATGTCTTTATTCTAATGGGTTATTCAAGTCAGAGTGACAGTTATATATTTCTGGGCTATGAACAATATTTGTAGTCTTTGCTACAATATTTTCATTCAACATTTCTCATAATTCACTCTGACAGCCACATCAGCTGGTGTCATGGCAGACATGCACACACTGAGATGATGATTTACAATGTGTCACAGTTGAATGTAGCCAGCGGCTAAAAGGCCAGTAGTAAATGTTATTTTACAGGGATGAGTGAGTGGAAGCAAGAGCGAAGCGTCAAAGACGCTGAGGCCTCAAAGATGCTGGGGCTAACTGATCAACATTTATTCAGTCAGGCAGAGCTGCATCCACAAAAACTCACGTCATGTTGCACCTTTTGAAAAGAAACAACAGTAGCAGTGGATCCACATTTCAAGATGATGTGGAGGGTATCAATGGCGATAAGACTGAGAGCCATTAAAATATAAGCCAGATCTGTGGTCAAGTTGGATCTGGACAGAGAGCGATCACTTCAAGCGCATTAAGAGGCAAAGCTGAGAGGCAGAAAACAGTCACAAGCTTCTGAAATGCCAAGCAAATACCCACAAAGTCCCCAGTCAACACTTTTTAAGAAGCCTTTATCTTCACCGCACCGACAAGCAGAGAAGCGACCAACAAGGAGTCTGAGAGCTTTCTGCTGCTCCGACACGCAGACGATGGTAGTACTGAAAGATTCAAAAAATCCATCTAGAGTGAACAAATATGTGTGTTCATGGCACCAGAACTCCCACTCAAAAAGCAGGAATTAAAAGCTTCCTTTGTCTTACCGACAACTTTAGTTACTTAAAACAGTTTGCTTTCTAAATTATTTAAAAGTTTGTAAATTAACTGACAAATTAATTTTAACTTCTTAGCTTAATTTATTTTTTTTAATTAGAGAATAGAAGGTCATGCAGGCTACACTTGCAAAAAAAAAAAAAAAAAAAAAAAAAACTCAACTCCCAGATTAGTCTAAAGTAAAAATGCATTTTGATTAACCCCATGAACACACACAGGGGTTTTCAATGACTGTGGTTGATTAGATCAGGACTGTGTGCCTGTTCTTGACTGACTTCTGATAGCTCTATTTGCAGATATGCTCACATTTAAAAAAAAAGAAAAAAAAAAAAGAGTTTGAAGACCTGGGCATTGTTTTGGCAACCAAAATTAAACTTTTAAATTTGACAGCAATAGTGACTTTATGCTATGACTGTAAATGCACAGCACTCAAAACTTGGTGGCACGAGTATCAGTACTTATAGATAACAGATTCTCAACATTGTTTTTCAACACCTTATTTATCTTAGTTAAGTCATAAAGGACCATAATGGTAATTTTGCATGTTTAAGCACAATAAGCATTGCATTACTGACAGCCATTTTCCAAAACATAAAGCATGTTTTAGTTTTTTGTGCTGTTTTGTAAAATCACCTAATCTTTCAAAATGTTCAGGTGATACACCCCCCCTTAAAATTCACACTGTTTTGCCTACTAACACATAGAGGACATGGTCGTTTTTAATTTCTCGGTAAAAGCCGTCTTCTTCTAGGACTATATTCTCTGGCATATTCTCTATTCATTTTCTTCCATGCAGCTCTGTGCTGGATTGGTTAAATTAAGTAACTTAAAAAAAAAAAAAGAACAATGTTTGCTTCGCTGTGGTGGATTAAGTATCTCAAGCACATTTCTGGTCTCTACAAGCTGATTTTTATAACATACTGGAATGAACTGACATCAACAGCAGTCTGGAAGGCAGGAAAAATAATTCTAAAATGTACTGCTCCCATAGTATGTTTTGGAAAATGGTTGGCAGTAATGCAATGTGTATGCAGATTGTATTTATTGGACTCAAATATGCAAAATCACCAGAATGTTCCTATAAAAACCACCACTGCTTCTAAACTAAATGTGAATCTTTTAGGAAATCTATTTTAATAAACATCAAAGTTAAAGCAGTTAATTGAAGCCTTTCTGTGTACATTTTAAAGGCTGATAACATTTTTATTAATCTCTTCCAGCTGTTGTTGCTTTATCTCACTAGTCATCAAGTGAAAGTTAATTTAAACCTCAAAAAACTGCAGAGGAATTTAGCACTCAACTAGCTTCATTTGAACCACTGAAGGAAAGCAAGTATGCAGAAAATATGCTCCTAAAGAAGGTTTATAAACCAAAATAAAATGCAGATTTTCCGGATTTTCTTTTTTGGCACCCTGGGAAAAAAAAAGTGAGGCGTTCTTACCGCTGACCATGAGGATTAGGCGTGTTTACAGGACTTGAATTCTGAGAGTTCCCTGTGCTGCTGTGACTGCTGCCTGTGATGAAGCAAAGGGAGCAGAATGTAATGCAATGGTGAAAGAGAACTTATTTCAATTTTCACCTCACAATGCTGTGCTATTATGGCCATCTTGACTTTAATGTCAAGCTGTATAATCCTAAAAAAAATGATTAGCAGTCATGAAAAAGTCAAAAACATATCACTTCATATCCAGCTTTTTCTCTGGCTACGAGATGAGTATTTCTTCAATAAGCCATTGAGTCATTTGGGACCAGATGTAGATATGAAAACCGGTTCATGTTGATCTTGTTTTTTTGTTTTGTGTGTGACATAAAAAAATATTTCCGACTAAATTAATAAGAAGAGCGCAGGAAAAACATCCAATAAGAGATTCTAAACTTGAAGCCTAATGATTCCAGGTATGTTACCAACGTCAAACAGTTTCCAAAATTGAACTGGATATCAGAACCAATATCAAGTAGCACAGAAACAGCTTTTCCACATGATATATGCACACATACAGAAACGTACACACACAGCAAGGTTTTTGCAAGAGTGGAATGACAGGGTAAGCAGCCACCAAGCTAAGCCAGTAAAGATTACTTTGAGTACACTGTGACTTTGTGTATATTTTGATGTTACATTAGTCTGCTCATGTTTTTGGATTGATGATGTGTGTCATTATTAAAAATGGTGTGTGGGCTTTTCTTTCTTTCTTTTTTTTTTTTTTTTTTTTNTTTTTTTTTTTTTTTTTTTGGCAAATGTCCTCTGGAAATGTGAGCAGCGTAGCCACTAAGAGTTTCTTCATATGCTTCCTCATCCACACATGAGTAAAGATAATGAATGAGACAGATATCTGTCTAGTGTGCAGCTCCAGTGGGGAGTGGGTTTAGCCCTATGACGCACTGGCAAATTGTACAGGTCCTAGTGCATGATGGGACAGGCTCCATCCACCTGCAACCCTGAACACAGTAAGTAGTTATGGAGAATGGATGGATGGATGGATGTTCAAAACAGTGGTGGGGTCCATCACAGGACCATAATTTAATATACAGGGAGGTCTGTATCTGATACACGTTTAAACTTGATTTAAATATGATATAAATATGTCAGACTTGTGGCACTTGATCATTCACAGAACCAGGTGTACTAGTTTCCTCGCTGTTGCCAGCCTCAGGTACAACCTCAATTATTTCAAATGAATTAAAAATACGCTACAGCGACATCTAAAGGGTCTTCACGCTAATACCGAGCATTATTTCCACGTATAGTTATTTCACTACATCAATTAGTTTTAAGGGCCACAAGTATAAGCCATTGCGGTGATTGTTTTTTTTTTTTATCTTTTTGCCTTCGTATGGCAGGTAGATGGATAACAGAGTTACAAGCAAAGATGTGAACTCACCTGATCTAAACTGCACATGGATCGCTCTACCAAACAGCGATGTCCCGTTAAGTAGCTGCATGGCATATGGTACGGACACTTCATGTTTATACACGGCAAAGCCAAATGACTTCTGTTTCCCATCAGAGTCCTTTGGAATCTTTGTTTTGATGAGAGGTCCTGCCTGCAAAACAAATTAATATGTGCGTATAACAAAGAGTGATAGTAAGCTAACGTTAGCTAACCAAGTTAAGTTCGTGGTAAGGAAATTCTCTGAAATTTGCCATTAAAATGGGCACAGTTCAAATGAGCGTTATAGTACTGCACAAGAGAACCTATTTTGTGGGCAAAATTGCGTATAATTTATATAATTTCATACTAAACTTGGTACGCTTTCGATTAGTTAGCATTAGCTACGTGGTTACTGGGATAACCGTACATTAAGCTAGCATTACGCACCTGTAAAAACAGTTCAAATAATAGCTCCTCAGTCACTCTTGAGTCTAAATTTCTAATGAAGAGAGTGCGATCTGTTTCTTCCTCTATTCCCATTGTATTTAATTAAAACAGGGGTCGAAAACACTCAAATATGCCAAATATAAATGGAAGGCCTACACCTGCCGTAAAGTGAAATTCTGCCGTAAGTGGAGTTAGTTTCAGTCGTAATGAAGCTAGATTACTTTACGACACAAATTTTCTCCCATTGCTTATTGTATGTAAATAAGTTTAATAGAACTGGAAATGTAAAGTTACTTTATGTGACTGTGTCCTGTAGCCCCATGTGGGGTGGGCCATGATTGGCAGGACACATAAATAAAGATTCATTCATTCATTCATATTGTGTGTACCGGAAAGTGGCAACACTTGGGACAAAAGCAAACATACATATTTTTATACTAACAAATATAATATATTTCATATATAAGCCTTTGTTTCTTTCTCGGGCAGGTTTGAAACCATTAAAAAAGAACTTTTTACATTAGCAATAAATTTAACTTTACTGGTCTACATTTTTTTTTTTTTTTTAATTATTTGTGTATATATTATTTATGTATTAATTTATTTATTTTTACTGTGGGCTGTAGTTTATGCCAGATCTCCTCTCTATAACTATTTTCACATCTTGTGTGTCATTCCGGAAATGTAGAGCAAAGTGTCTTGTATTCAAAAATGTATGCCAGTACACACAAGGGAATTAAAAACAAAACCCATTGGAATTTTTAGCAAACCTTTAAAGAGAAAACTTTTATTAGAGGCTAAAATTTATAGGTTTAAGTTAAGTTTGCAGCTGATTTTATTTGGGATTTTGCTCCTATTCTCCAAAATAGCAGAATAACTTCAAATTTTAAGTTATTATTTTCATGAGTGTAAAGTAAGATCAGAATTTATGTGAAATTGGAATTTTAGCAAACCTATAAAGGATTTTTTGACAGCTCAAATATGATAACTTATTTCTCATAAGTTTCAATTTTGTTCTCCATTTTGAATTACTGAATAAATAGTCTTGAAGAAAAAAATGCCTTTACTTTTTTCATTTTAATCTTTCCTTACATATTGATTTATATGAGTGTGGGTGTGTGTTTTCTCAAGTGACAGAGAGAGGGTGCTTTGTTTAATCATCAGTACTGGCCCAGCCAGTAATCTGATGGTGTTGGTATCAGGGAAAATCTGAAAATGTACAGTATATTTTTTTTTTTTTCACAGTTTGCCAGTAAAAATCTTTATGAAGGATGGCTGATTTTCTGGCAGTGACTGATCTACAGCTGTCCAGTATCACTATACCTGTACTGGTATCTGATGACAAATACAGTTTTCCATTTTTTATGAATGAAGTTATTCATACAAGGAAGAACAACTCCTCTCCCCTCCCCTCCCCTCCCCTCCCCTCCAAATGCCTAGCTGTTCCACACTGATAACATTTTTTTTTCTCTCCTGTGAAACCCTTCTGGCTCCATATGACTGGGTCAGTGGCTCAAGTACCTGGAACTACTAAGTGCTGCTGGTTCTGGTGACATCATTGAGTGTGGAGATCAAGTGAGCAGAGTGAGAGGTTTCACTTCCACCCTAATCAGATGGGCTCTGGTGTCTGCCCTCCATAGTAATTACATCAATGATAATTGCAGTGATTTCCTCCTTCATGCCTGGGGAGCATCCTCACAGATTTTAGCCTAGTAGAGATCACACAACAGGATAGACAGTGATGCCACATTCAGTGAAGAACTGAAGGTTGTCCTTCTTTTATGTCTTCTTGCTATTCAATTTATATACTGCTGTATATAAATGTATGCTGTTAGACATTCTATTAAAAATCACAGTTAAACCATGCAAAGTGCTGTTATGTAGTTGTGTGGCAAATAACTCTGCAGTTTAATACCAAAATCTTGGCTGTCATCATGTCTTGTGGGAGTTATGTTAGAGTATGTTGTGCATATTAATACTTGATGTTTTGGATGTATCAACACTTTCCTACAAAGTCCTTATGATTTCAATTACAGCATGGAAACAGTAAAAGAAAAACATAAAACCACACCTGTGCAGTGTACTGTTTGATGACTACAGCTCTTGAATCTATTTTTGGTCTCTATTTTGCCATTAGCCCATACATCTCCCTAATGTATTCCCTCCTTCATTTTTATAACCACTGGATGGAATTCAGGAGAGCACTATGAAAGTGCTTTTCCACAAAACAAAGTATTCATTGTGGAAATGGGGGACAGAGGACAGGTGAGAAATGGGGGACAAACACAACAGACAGACCTGTTAAATCTGTGAGGGTGAGAGAGTGTAAAACGCACATTACTGCCTACAGAAACCCATTGAATACAGTGCCATATATTATTTTGCTTTGCCAAGATATATCTAAAAATTCTTCTTCTGATTTATACATATACAGTATATTTCTATGATTATATCATCTATCTATCTATCTATCTATCTATCTATCTATCTATCTATCTATCTATNATTTCTATGATTATATCATCTATCTATCTATCTATCTATCTATCTATCTATCTATCTATCTATCTATATAAAATCTAGAACAGACTCAAAAATCATACTTACCAATTCATATTATTTTTGCAAAAAAGCTTTTCACTGGTCTTTAAAGCATATTGAGCTACACTGAAGAGACTGAAAGGTAGCAGTAGATGGCAGCATTGATCCAACGATTCTGATAATTCGGCGTGGCACTGGTGCATGAGATAAGGTTGTTAAGGAATACTTTTTAATGGGTAATGGAATTATGGGAGTTGTTCTAAATTTGTTGTTTGGCATTCTTGTGCTTTGAACTGCTTTCTTATCAACTATATGACTGTTTTTGCAAAGCACAAGTTTCCTGAATAAAAATAGGAGTTCCACAGAACCCCTTTACATTTTAAACATGATTATGTTTAGAATGATATTGGAAATCATTAGCACAATTATGCTCTTTAGATGTGACAATAAGGCATTTTACTATTAAAACTAATATGAGAATATTCAATTTATTGTTTGTCTGTAATCCAGTTGGCACAAAGGAAGATGCATTTATCCAGCTTTTCTACCAGGGAAGGACAAAACTTTTTATGCCTCACGTTCACCCACAAACATAGCTCATACTCATAGCTGCATGCAAATGACCTGCTCATCAGGAGCAGTTTGGGGTTAAGTGTCTTGCTCACACACTCACAGCAGAGAGGAGCCTGGCAGAGATGACCCCTAACCTTCACTATTGGTGCCAGGATCATAGATTCAATCCAGCGAGGTGGATTGAATGGAATGGAATAGTTTGTGCTTGTAAAAATATAAGAAAAGGCTTCATGGCATCAATGAAAAATTGCACTTTTTTTTTTGTAATATCTAACTAAAATAAGTTTGGGAATTACAATAAATGATTGACAGCACTGCATATGTTACTATTTTTCTTATGCTTTTATTCTGGTAGGGAACCTTGTAGCACTTAAGCAGAGATAGTAATTAGTGTCCTTTTAATAACCATTTTATAACAAATAGTTGTTTTAAGTGCATAATTTAAATGTACATTAATTATGTTATAATTGCTTTAATACATCAAGTAATTAACTGATTTTAACTTTCCACTGAATAAAGTATAAATTATTCCAGTGACACACTCAGGCTCCATATATGGTTGAATGTGTGTTTTGTGTGTGTGCATCCTCCTGGCAACTTACTCAGGCCTTTTCTGTGATGTATACAGTAAGAACCTTTGTGACTCATGCATAAGGATTATATGGACACAACAGATCATATATTCTGTGTATGGACTCAGCATGCATAAAGTACGTCAAACTATCATTGTTAGAGACATACTGTTTGCAGTATACATGGCACTTACGCAGCTATGTAAAAGCACGCCTACAGGAATAGTAGACAGTCCTAAATAATAAATGCCTTCCACCATGACAAAAGTGTTTCTGCTGCTCTATTGAATTAAGCATGATTGATCCACACACATTGCCACTAGCACCTAGAAACCATTCAGAGACAATCTCTATCAATTGAGTCCATCCAATAACAGTGCAGAGGGTGTGAAATAAGACTGGATAGAGGTTTGGGGGTGTTGCTGGATAAGCACTATCACTTATAAAGGTACAGGTCATTAACTGTACACTGGATGCACTGAATGGGCAGCCGCTCGATGACATCATACTGCCAAAGAGGGATGGCTTAATTAGACTTTCATCCGACAAATATTCATGTGCATTTAATGATCCTGAATCACTTTATTCCACATGAATTGTGAATATTAATGAGCAAGAGAAGGATGGTTAGTTGATGCCTTACGGCAGGGGTNGGGGGGAGGAGGGGAGTGAAGGAATGCAGATCAAGGAGGAAGGAGAAAGATGTATCTAGTCAACAGTCAATAGTGTCACAGTCTGACCACACCCTTCAGACCATCATAATTGGAAGTGTGTGTGTGTGTGTGTGTGTGTGTGTGTGTGTGTGTAGCCTCATTCAAATGCAGAAGCAACCGCCACAGGATTTCACCCTGACCTGACCAGAGCTGGGGTGGCTGGTCATGGCCTGTTTCTGGGGTCCTGACTGAATGCCCCTGAGCACTGCTGCATGGTTTTGTTTTTTTCTTTCATGATCCTAGTCATGATATCAGAAAGTGACAAGTTAATCATGGGAAGTGGAAGATATTACCTTCTAAACAAATGTGTACAACACTATTTCATCTTTACCTCTTAAATTTGCCAGTGCTTTAATATTTACACTTTTCATTGTTTTTTTAAAGACACACAGCCAGTGTGATACACTATTATAACAATAATAGGTGCAGCACAAAAAAAAAATAAAATAAAATAAAAAAAAAAATTACTGATTGCCCATCTGACAAGAAAGACANCACAAAAAAAAAATAAAATAAAATAAAAAAAAAAATTACTGATTGCCCATCTGACAAGAAAGACAATTCAGAATATAGAAAATAATCATCAGAGCTCCTGTTGCTGCTCTGTGAGCTGAACGTTGTTTAATTTCAAGTGGCTGTATGTCTTTAAATTGAAACAATCATAATTGAAGCAGTAGAACAGTGATTCTCAAACTGTGGTATAGATACAGTATTACCAGTGGTACTTGAAGCTTGAAGCAGCTCTGGTGGTACACAGGATCGGATTGGGATTTGGGGGGTGGGAGGGTGG
>VXCM01003902.1:0-16212 GCA_014773175.1 Lucifuga dentata
GCAGATGATTCGCTGTGGTGACCCCTGAAGGGAAAGCCGAAAGGAAAAGAAGAAAGAAGAAGATTTCATTTTGTTTATTGAGATAATATATCTCTTTATTTTACATTATCAAAAGGTGCCAGTGATGTGCAGCAGAGCGGTGTTTGTGAAAATAAAGTGGGGTTGGAGTCACTGTCCGGTGTTTCTTTCTCTCTGCCACACACCCCGCTACATACACCCAGAACACAATGCAGAGACTCAGGTGGGGTGGGAGAGATATCTACGAGCACTGGACACACTGGAGAAAATGGGTTACATCCATCCCTTTTCTATACCCATTTGTCCTGTTAAGGGTCACGGGGGCTGGAGCCTATCCCAGCGGTCATTGGGCGAGAGGCAGGGTACACCTGGACAGGTCACCAGTCTATCACAGGGCTGAAACATAGAGACAGACAAACTCATTCACATCTACGGTCAGTTTAGTTTCCAATTCACCTGACATGCATGTCTTTGGAAGTGGGAGGAAGCCGGAGAACCCAGAGGAAACCCACGCAGACACAGGGAGAACATGCAAACTCCACACAGAAAGGCCTTGTCCTGGCCGGGAATCACACCCAGGACCTTCTTGCTGTGAGGCAGCAGTGCTAACCACTACGCCACCGCGCACCCCTACCCAGGTTATATATACATTTTACTTAAGCCTATTTAAGACAATTGTTGGGAAATTCTCCTCTTTACAGAGAGGATTCTAAACCATTAAGATGAATTACAGCACGCAGGCATGTGATGAATGAATCAATCTTTGATCAGTAACACCTAATACCAAAATTTGGCCTAAACAAAATATGATTGTATTTGAGCAGTTCATAAATGTTCTCTTCAACTTTTTTTTTTTTTTTTTTTTTTTTGTAATTTGAATTTAATTGAGACTATTGAAGATACTGATTTCAGAAATAAGTGTAGTAATGACAAACATTACATGTGTGCATGTATGTGTGTGTGTACGTATACAAACATGCTCTCATTCGTCTATATAACTGCTATGGTTATAGATAGATACAATTTACAGACTTGTAGAGTATTATTGATAACAACACACACATGTCGGCGATCACTCTCTAAGTTGAGTTTGATGGTCCACACGAGGGGTCCTTATTGTGGGTCTTCAAATGGCTGGAGGCCAATTCTGGAACCCCAGACTTTCTTGCAGTGTGGGCATTGATCTGAGGTGCTGGAAGTGGAGTGGGGAAGAGACTTTTTGGTAGAAACTCTCTCCTTTGTTTGCTGCTGCTTGACTCTGGCAGCCTGTCGGAGATCATCTTCATGGAATGTGGCTCCTTCATGTAAACTGTTTCTCCATGCGGTTCTATTTTGGGCAGCGTCTTCCCAGTTACAGCTATTTATGTGAAATTTTTTGAGGTTGATTCTTATGTTATTCTTGAAATGCTTTTTCTAACCTCCAGGTGCTCATTGGCCAGGATTTAGTTCTGAGTAGAGGACTTGTTTTGGGAAGTGTGTTTGGCATCCATATTGCGTGGCCCGACCATCTCAGCTAGTGTCTAGTGATGGAAGTGGCTATGCTGTTGATGTTTGCTTCCTCAAGGAGACTGATATCAGCGCGCTTCTCTTTCCAGCTGATGAGTAAGATTTTTCGTAAGCATCTCTGCTTGTAGGCCTCCAGGACTCTCATATGCCTACTGTAGGTAGTCCAAGTCTCTGCACCATATAAAAGTGTGTAACAGCCCTGTAGATCAGTAGCTTGGTCTTTGCAAGCAGGTCAGAGTTTTCAAAGACTTCCAAGGCTTTCAAAGTGACTTCCAAGGTAGGAGAACTGGTCCACATTTTCAAGACTTACATTGTCAATTGTTATTGTTGGTGGGGGTGCAGAAGAGTTTGGTGGGGGCTGATGAAGAAGCATGTCTTTTTTACGTTCATGGCCAGACTAAGGAGTTTGTACGCCCTGGCAAAAGCATCTAGTATGTCTTGAAGATCTCATTTTCTGAGTGGGCGACAATGGTGTTTTCATCTGCATATTGCAGCTCCACAATGGATGTGTGAGAGAACTTGGACTTGGCCTTGAAATGGTTCAAGTTGAAAAATCTGTTGTGTAGATGATCTGGACACCAGGGGGTAAGCTGTGACCAATTAGGGAGGAAATGACTGCAGTGTGGAGGCAATGATGTGGCTTTGTTTTATGCCAGTTTCTACCTTGAAAGACTCGGTCTCACTACAGAGTATTGTTGCTGACATGTCGTTGTGAAGGAGCCTCAGAATCCTAAAGTACTTTTCCAGACATCCACATTTTAACAGGATTGTCCAGAGGGCCTGGCAGAGTCAAATGCTTTGGTAAGGTCAGTGAAAGCCATGTATAGTGGTTGGTTTTGTTCCTTGCATTTTTCTTGTAACTGTCTGGCTGTGACAGTCATGTCGGTTGTGGATGGAAACCACACTGGGATTTGGGAGGATTTCTTCAGATAGTGGAAGGAGCCTCTTGAAGAGAATGGGGGGCAATGATCTTCCCAGTTGAGGACAGGAGAGAGATGCCCCTGTAGTTTCCACACACTGCCTTGTCTCCCTGTTTAAAAAGGATGACGAGCGCATCTCTAAGGTCTGTGGGTATCACCTCTTTATCCCAGATCTTCAAGATGAGGGCATGTGTATGCTGAAGGAGGTTAGCCCCTCTGGCCTTCAGGATTTTGGCTGGGATCCCGTCAAGGCCGGCAGCTTTGTTGTTCCGCATCGTTGAAATAGCATCACAAACCTCCAACAAGCTGGGTCAGTGCTGGGTCAACAAGTGGGTCACCCATGCCTTCCTTCATGGGACACTGAAATTCTGTCAAGGACCTCCTCATCAACCACTGTTCTTTGATTTAACAGTTAAATGTTCTTTCCAGTGGGCCTTGATCTCAATGTATTATGTACATATGTATATAGAAATACATTGTTATTGTTTTCATATTTACATTTAATAAAATCACATTGTGGTTTGTTACCCTGAGACCCCAATACAGGTAGCCTAGGCTAGCCCCACACCAAGGTGATCTAGACCAGTCCACATCATCTCAAATTGTAGAATTCTAGTCTTATGATTCAGGCTAGGTCAAAGAATACTCGTCTCACTCACTAACTGTCTTACCACCTGTCTTGTCATCTTACCCCATAAAAAGGGAAAAAAACACTCCAATCTCAACTTTCAAAAACTCTTCTTCTCAAACTCGACCTTTGACCTCAAAAGTCCTTTAAGAAAAGAGCAAAAACACCGCAATCTCCCTCCGGAGATCTGCGAGGTTATCTTTCGTCGCCCATTCTGGGTCTTCTTTTCTTGATGCTTTCTCATCCCCTGTAGGATGATTTGTCGGGCAGGGTCCCCCCGTGCCTCTGGAAGGTTCCTCTCTTAAAAACGCTAAAACTTTACTTTTTATACCACTCATGACATCATTTTCACAGCTCAGTCACATTGGTTCGGCTTCTATATCGTCAAAGTTATTGAACCAATCACAGCTGTAACTTTACTACTTTTGCTCTCTTATTGGACAATTATTATCTCACCTATGTTGTTCAACATTATTGCTTACTAATGGAAAACACCCTTAACGTCTCCTAGCCTGGTTTAAGGATCTTAGGTACTCTTCCACTCAAGCTGTTTCCTGTTACTGAAATTTTCAGTTACATGATCAGCAAAAATCACTCAATAATCAGCACCGCACCCAGTTCTGGTCATTCAGCTACAACTGTGTCAAAAGTTACATAGATCATGTTCACTTCAATTTAATACACAACATAAATGCATCAAAAATCACTCAAATCATTGTTACTTGATTTAAAACACATTGTAAGTGTACTCAAGATTACTTTAAAACATGATTACTTGATTTTATCACATATTCTATAATTGTTCCTTCATTATAAAATGCTTTTCCTGATTTAATTTCTCATCAGAACACTCCCTTCTCACCCCATTTCACATTTTATTCACACACATTGTATACAGGCGTGTAGTACATCTTTCTTCACTCATCAGTGAAACCTGTAAGCTTAAAACCCTTATTACTTTCACAGAAATGAGGTAGCAACATTATCAATTTATGTTAACCACACATACTTATTTATCATTAACATTAGTTATTTAATCACTCTTACAGCTATATGAATCAATAGTAAATCAACGTTTAATTATAATTCTTCTTTTCTTACTGTATTCTCCAGCCTTTTCTGCCCATGATCTTTCCTCCTTTCCTCCGAGTGTGGGTGTGCCTCTTGTCGGTGCCTTTGACTACATCTTTCCTTATTTCCTTCTTTCTCCTTTCTCTCCAATGGCTCCTTTTTGACAGGTTGTAATTAAACTAATTCAAGATGCTCCTTTCACTATAATCAAATGCTGCTTTAATGGAAAATAAATTTTGTACAAACTGACTGCTAATGATAAATACAGAAACACAACACAGACTTGACACACTGAAGTCTCTTGGTTATTTTAATAAATACACTGCAAGGCTGGGAGGACCCAAGTCTGGACTTCCAAATTGACTTGTTAAGTATGAACTTCCAAAAAGCCACATGCTGAAACCATTGGGTGCCTGCCAGGTGGCTGGTAAAAAGAAAGTTTAAAAAGTTGGCATCCTGCCCTGCTCTTATGATGTTGAATCAGAGACACCTGAGCCTGTTTCCACTCATCAGTTTTATCAGTCTTCAGATTGTGGCAACAGCTGTAATCAGGCTTTTCTCAAAGTCTAATCTGTCTTTGTTTTTATGTGGGTCATGGCAGAGAAGGTGACCTCACATAGGTAGGTTGAGCCAAAGGGCAGCAAATAAATGTATTATATAATTACCTTGGAGAGACAGATTCAGCTTCTTCAGATTACTGAAGATATCCGCACAGCGCAGCAGGTGAGGTTATGAATGATGCAGTCACAAGAATGTCAAAACTCACCTTTTAAAAACTGCTCAGCTGAGTGTTTTTATCTATCAAACTTATTCATCACTACATGTGACACAAATACAGTTTGAAACGTCACCCAGATTTCATACTGCAGAATGAAGCAGGTCTTAATTTTTGCATGTCAGTTTGTTATGATGAGGCACTGTGACATGTAAATAAGGAAACATCATGGTACAAACCCAAGAAGCTGCTTCTTCGCTGACATCTGTGGATTTGTCCAGCTGTACAGCGAATGAACCAGTGACTTTACTTTCTCCACTACTTGATCAATAACATCCTCGTCCATGTCATTGATTCTTCGCGAAACTGTGGCGGCTGATAACGGCACAGTCCAAAATCAGCTGCAATGGTAATGGCTTTTTCACTTTTGCCACGAGAAATGAAACTGAGCATTTCTAGCTTAATATAATTTTCTGATTTGTAGTTTTTGAGAACAACTTTGTTTCAAGCTTGCAGTGACTTAAAGCACTGAGGTGATGTATCTTCAGATTTTGCACGTATGAATGAGCCGCAAGCAACACAACATACCGAGAACAGAGACAGATGAGAATAGGAAGGAACAGCGGTAAGAAATGATACAGAATATTCTATTTTTAGATGGGATTTACNTGAGAATAGGAAGGAACAGCGGTAAGAAATGATACAGAATATTCTATTTTTAGATGGGATTTACTTTACACATTTATTCGGACTCATTCAAATTGATTTCGGAGTAAATCCTGCGTATCCCCTGGTACCCTCGTGCGTGAGTACCCTAGGGGTATGTGTACCCCTGGTTGAAGATCACTGAGCTAGAAGGACCTGGCATGTCAAAGAATACGCCCAACATGGCAAACTCAAAATCTGATTGGTTAAACTATATGACAATCAACAACGTCCCATTTGCTTGAATAGCAGAGGGGATTCGCTCCAGATTCTGAAGGCCTCAGGCTACATTTTTTTTACCCGGAAACAGCACAGGTGGAAAATCTGACTGGATAAAAGTTCTAATTTATATTAGCTGGGCTGGAAGCAGCGCAAGTGAGGGAGAGAGTAGCGATGAAATAACGTTAATAATAGACTGATGGGCACAAACTTTGTGGAATACCTATAGCATTAATTAAAATATATATTAAATTATAAAAATTGAATTTTCTGATTCTGATAATCTTTAGGCCAGCAGAGAAGACCTTGCTCGCCCTGATGGCCCACCTCTGGTGAAAAATGTGGTACAAAAGCATAACTGTGTGTGCAAATCCGTGCTGCATTTGCAACCTGGTGCAAAATGGTTGTAATTTCTTCAGAACCCAAAAATAAGAGGCTGAATCAAAGTGCAAGGCAACACATTTTATTTCAAAGGCCTACCTGGCATTAAGGTACAGCATGTTAAATATGGTTAGTCCAGAGACAGTCATAACACATACCATTCTTTCCTTTACATGATACATTCAGCTCGACTTTAAATGAGATATTTTACAGATTAATGAGGTGCTAAAATAAAAGAGTGAGGAGGAGGTTTTTCTGAATGTCTTGATTTAGTGCTGCAGGTTCGTTCCTCCTGCCGTGGAGCAGAAGTTCCGCCTGGAAGGCAAAACGTTAACACTCTGTCGATGCCGTTTGATTCCGGCCGTTACCTGGAGTTAATGAGTTACTTACACTAGAATGCTTGTTAGTGTTCTGATAGTTCCTTAAGGAGCTGTGGTGTGTGTGTGTGTGTGTGTGTGTGTGTGTGTGTGTGTGTGTGTGTAACAGATTAACATATTTTACATCCCTGCACATAATGTTATATTTCAATAAATATAATAAATAAAAAGTACAAATATCTGAATATTATGGAACCAGATCAATATCAAAGTGTTTGTCAGTTATTCATCGTGAACAAATGCTGGATTTGACGTGAGCTCAGTGGATGGACACTTTGTAAATGCAGAGCAAATCCGTTATTTTAGAAACTTCTTAAGCTTTGTAAAAACTGACATTACCGTCGGGATCGACTCCAGAAGAAAACGCAAACATCCCACCAGCTGAATAGTGAGAAAAACAATCCTGGCTTTTTTTTTTTTTCATACATTCTGCTGTTCCTCATTTGCAAAGTCATCCTGATGAGGAATAAATATCAGTTTGACAAAACTCCTTGATTCGTCCCTTTGCTGCAGTAGAACGTTTGTCCTTCAGTATTTGACTTTCCCAGGAACCTGCACGTTCACGCCACTGTAGTCCACCATGTACATGGGCCACTGCTGCAGGCAGAGAACCATACAGACAAGATTATGATGATGATGGAGGAAATGATTTCATTAATTAAAACTGTTTGTTGACCTTCCCTCAAAACACAGTTTTAAAGGACCATACCGGTGATCATGCATGTTTGAGCCCAATATATCCAACCCATGTACATGTTACGTTACTGACAGTTTCCAAAACATAAAACTGTACTTTAGTTTTCCTGTTATTTTTTTTTTCAAATCCCCTGATCTTTCAAAATCAAGTGTTCAGGTGATACATCCACCTTAAAATTCAATGTTTCGCCTTCTAACACTTATGCATGATTGTAGAAGACTTGGTTGTTTTAATTACTTTAAAAGCCATCTTGTATGTATGTGATACCTTGACCAAAATAATTGGGGTTTCTTTTCCACCAGACCCAGAATTTTGTTTTCTTAGTAATCTCACATCTATTAGACGTCNTTTTTTTTTTTTAAAGAATTATCAAATTAAATTCATACAATTAGCTTTGAGGACTTCCAGAAAATGTATAGCAACAACATGGAAGTCCAATTCCCCTGTCTTAATTACCAGATGGTTTCATAAAATGAACCCGTGTTCCAATGGGAAAAATAACTTATTGCTTGAGAGAAGGTTATGCATTTTTTTAAAGCTATGGCAGTCCTATTGGGATTATATTGATGCACACCAGTACAAATAAATTGAAATGATGTAATTTACTTAGAGTGAGTTGTAATCTCTGAGATTCTGTAATATGTTGACATTAAAGTACCTTTTTTTTTTGTCATTTTTTTTTGGGTGGGGGTGGGGTGGGGGGGGGTGATGATTGGGTTTACTTTTCATGCTTGTATGATTTTAATGTAAAAAATTGAAAATAAATTATTCAAAACCAAAAAAAAAAATAAAAAAATGTCTTCTCCTGGGACTATATTTCCTGGTGGACAAATACATTTTCTTCTATGCAGCTCCATGTTGGATCGGTTAAATAAAGTTACTTCGGCAAAAAAACCTAAGTGGCATCTTATCCGCTGTGATGGATTATACTGTATATCTCAAGCGTGTTTCAAGTCTCTACAAGTTGATTTTTACAAAGTACTGGAATGAATTGAAACCAACAGCAGTCTGGAAGGAAGAAAAAAAAATCTAAAATTTACTGCTAAAGTCATATATTTTGGGAAATGGTTGTCAGTAACATAATGTGTATACGGATTGTATATATTGTATAAATACATGTACAATCGCCGGTATGATCCTTTAAAGGGGAAATATTATGCAGATTTCCATATATTTATTTTCATCAAGGATCTATTTTGAAAGTTTTGCAGTAAAAAAAACAGATATTCTCTCCATTCTGATTGGCCAGTTGCGACATGATCGATACTCAGGACTGCACGTAAGTGGTGCATACGTGCACGTGTACCCTCACAGGGAAAATGTTCTGCTCTCACATGAACACTCATTTGCTTCTCTGTCTCTTATATTTGATAAGAGTCATGGAGAAAAGGCAGATGATTTTTTTTTTTTTTGGAAAAGGTTGATAATTTGTATTAAATTGCTGATATATGGGGCAAAAATGTGATCAGGACATCCAAAACACTGCTAATATCACCTTTAACTGGCAGCACATGTTTTTCGTTGAGGAGCCCATCCTGTTTGTCACACTTACCATCACTGGAATCTGATTGGTCGATATGCCCAGGTCAGAGGATACAGGTACTCTGCTGCTCTCCTGGACTCTCTTGCGCTTTCGTCGGTTGATGGAGGATTCTGTTCCCTCTGAAGACAGAAAAGCAAAGAGTTTTAGAGGACTTTTACACCTGTAGCCATTTTACACCGACACAAACAACCGAAGGAGAACCTACCTGTGTTACAAGCTTGGGTACAGATTTCTGCAAAAGGCCTATGGCAGAGAACACGTTTCAGATATTTCAGGAAGAGACATGGCATTTATGCTTTTCAGAGAATCGGCATTCGGAAATCTTTTTTTATTTTTTTTTTACAATTAAAGACGATCATGTTCAGACTGCACTTATTTCACACCTAAAAAAAAATGCAGCAAACATTGAGAATGAATTTACATCCACTCTTAAGGCCATTACACACCAAGAGCAACGCGGATAAATGACACAAAAGTGTAAATTTATCGCAGTAACTATATTTACACCGAATGCGATGCATTTCTGGGAATATTTACATAGGTTCACCCACCAAAAAAAAAAATTTCCTTAAAAAAAAAGGAAAAACCGGAGATTCTGGGTACATTGATACTAAGGAGAAGGTAAGAATACGATGAATTTCATTGTTTTAACAGAGCAATTAAAGCTTTATCACGACCGTTTTCTGACATACTTCAGGATGTCCGTAGGTAGACAGTCATCATGACCGTTGTCGTAATGAAGCTCTTCAGCTGTTCGCCTCCACACGCCATATTTATACTTGTTGTCTTCATAATTTATGTCTCTTTTATCATGCAGGACAGTGTTCCGTGACACAAAACCAATCAGACGATCCATGACGATTCATTACCAGCAAACGACACTTTGATTGGTCCGATGTCTTGTATTGAGAAGCAATAATTTTGAAAAACTGGGCTTAAACTAAACGCCGCAATTCCGTCAAACGAAACTCGGTTGTTGTATGAGGCTCCATTAACAGGGTGTGAGTTCTAAAAATAGTAACGTGTGAAATATTTGCACAAATTATTTGCCTCTGGTGTGTAACAATCTTTCATTTATACCGTAACAAGGCCAACACTCACTGTAACTGGCTCTTGATGTTAACAGTGATTTTATCTGCATCCTGGAGGATTTTCTCCAGGCAAACGATGTCGTAGGTGTTGGGGTTTCGGAAGGGAATATCATCTGGAAGGCCGCTGACTTCTATAGACTCTGGACTGGCACGGATGAGTTTGTATGGGACCACAACAGGCCGATCTAAGCCCAGAGCCTCACCTGAACACGAAACATAACAATAACAACATGAGTATGATGAAAAGTCATCTTTTTAATCACCTGGATTATTTTTCACCAAGGTTAGTCTGATAATTTTTCTTACTATAGGGGAAAAAAGCCTGTTAATATATAATATAAAACTCATTATTCTTCTTATGCTTGGTTAAATTAGGTATGCATCTCATTTCTGCTACAAGGTCTTTTCTTTTCTTTTACTGCTCCGATATGCAGCCTTGGGTAAATTCTTGTTCATTTAGGTGAAGCGGGGAAGCTAACAGTGGGTAAATGATGGCACTCAGGAGGGTAATGATGCTACAGTCCATCAAACTTTAAGATAAAAACTTGTAACCTCAAAAAAAGAACATTCAGGTCTGATGTCAGTACTTAATATTTATCCATCCCAAAGTCATCGTCTAACTCATTTCAAAACCGGCTTGTCAAGGTCCTTCAGCCTGGCAGCCACATAATGTCGCCGACTTGTTCTGATCCTGAATTTTTTGCTCATGCACATATCAGATATGTGTTGTGCACATGTAAACAGTAAAAAAGGACATGGAATCAGATATTTTCAAGTCGATTTTAAACCTTTACTCCATAACAGGGACTAAATTGATACAATGCTGCATTTACTGCAAAGTCCAGTCAAACCAAAATATAGCAGAAAAAAGTCATGTGAGAACTCACACAAAGCTGATTGGTCAGAAATGTCTGGGAACTGGAGACAGAAAATTAAAAGGACAGAACTGGAAAACTTTCCTAGTCACAGCCATTATTTTGGGCCAAACTATGGCAGCAGAGGTTGAATTTGATGTGGAAAACCACGTTGCTTCACATGACGTGAAGAAGTCATGCTGCCTTCCGACCTCACGCTAACCTTCAACATGTTCATCTCTGGAGCCGTGTTGGAAAAGATTGATGTGTTGCAACTTTTCAAAGCATCCATCGAATTTGCGAATGGAAGCTGTAGTTCATTTAACATGAGATCTCTGGATTTCTGGATCTCTGGGTTTCTGGATTTCTGGATCTCTGGGTTTCTGGATTTCTGGATCTCTGGGTTTCTGAAAAGAAACCATAGTGGGGGTGGGGGGTGTCCATTTTTGGCCACATTCATATGTGTAAATAAAGCTGAGATGTCTAGGACGGGTGGTGAACCTGTGGCTCTAGAGCTGCATGCAGCTCCCGACCCAATTCATATTGTTCCTTTAAGTTTCGTTCACAATGAAATCGATACAACACTCACATACGCTGATAATATGGATAAAAAAAAAAAGGTACAGCTGCAATCTCATGATCACAGTGCTTAGCGTGGATGCTGCACTTTTTCCAGCTAGCCTAGCCAGTCTGTTAATGACCTGAGTTTATGACCATGGCAGTGCTAGCAAAGTGAAAGTGAAACATATCAAATCCAAGCATCGATCTGTTCTCACAGACACCCACTTGAAAGAACTGCTTTGTGTTGCCACAACAGAATTCAACCCAGATTTTAAGGCCATTGTGGAAAGCAAGCACTGTCAGAAGTCCCAGAGTCAAAAGCAGGTAAGAATTTATGTGACGGGAGGGTTGAGTGCAGATTCAAGAGAATGAAACGTTTGGATTTTTTGAGAAAAATATAGGTGTTACTGATATTAAATGTTGTTTGTTGTAGAATAGGATTTTCACTTGAACATNGAGAAAAATATAGGTGTTACTGATATTAAATGTTGTTTGTTGTAGAATAGGATTTTCACTTGAACATGACAGAGACCAAATGCTGACTGCAGTCTACAATCCAGCTTTGAGAAAGAACTGCAACACAAAACTTCACTGAGATATCATGGACAATGTATTCTTGTTCATGTTATATCATGAACAAGATATCATGATATCATGATATCATGGACAATGTATTCTTGTTCATTCATGTTAAGAATTCCCTTCTAACTTGATCTCTTAGAGAATGCAGTGTTTTGTATATACACCAAAAATTAGAGTTGTTAAAGAGATCTGTATTAATGCTGGTTATTTAAAGAAAGCTGTGGTTTAAGGAAGTTTACTGGCTTGTTTTATGTCATTGAATGTGCGATATAAAGGCATCAAGTGGCTCTCTGGAGTAATAGGTTTTTATTTTTGGCTCTCCGAGTCTCAGGAGTTCGCCACCCCTGGTCTAGGGTATCTGTCATCAAAACAGATCACAATTTCCTTGCTATTCCATCTCTCACCTCATAAAATGCAACTCTCCTCTATTTTATCCGCACATGAAGGATGTAGACAATCTAAGAATCAATCAATCTTAAAGTGGACCCTTAAAGACGCATTAGAAAGCAAAAGCTAGTAGAATTATTTCTGTATCATTTGCACCCATTGAGGCTTCATTTGCATGCAGATTGTTTTCAGGTTTAAACCGTGTAACACAGGTGTCAGATATGGGTCAAAGAAGAAGAAGAGGTTACCGAAAACACTGGATACAGGCAAAAGTCAAAGAAACGTGTGAAACAAAACTCAACTGATGCATCACACAATAAAGAAATCCCTGAGCATATCTGAGCCTTGAATGATTTTATCAATATATTTACAGCATGTTTAACATTTTCAAAAGCAATCCAGATATTCCAGATATTTTATGCTTTGAGATAGTTCATGAAAGTGTCCATTTATACGAACCGTATTTCTTGTTAAACAATTCCTTCACTTGTTCTCGGAGGACGACTTTCTCTCCCATGTGGTTGATATCGTCGTCGTCTGTTAAATGAAAGTTTATGATGAGAATTAAAATGTAATTTGCTAAATTGACAGCAGTTAAAATTCCAGATGCTGTAAAACAATTTGCTCCTCACCATTTATTGAAGCATAGGCCTTCTTTAGTAAAGTGACACGTCGAGGTGCTGATGAAATTGACAGAGGGTACATTAATATTAATGAGATGTGAAGTCAATATTAATTGCCTGTGCTAAATTACGGTTCAATCAAAGTTTATGATTTAAAAAAGAAAATGTATTCCTACCTGGTTTTGGAATGAGTCCTTGGAAAGGTCTGAAAAAAAAGGAAGAGGAGATCTGATATTTAGTCTCGAAGACATATTGTCGCTAATCCAAGTAGCTAGCAACCTCGTCAACTGTCACATAACCATTACTGAATTCTCATCATGTGACCTCACATCACACCCATGTGACCAAGGAGTTATCTAGCCCCAGGTGTGAACGACCACTGACTCAGACCTGAAGAGACGTCATCTAGAAGCAACCATGTTTATATCTTTCCAGAACACCCACGCTGGAAAGTGGGGCGAAAAGCCGCCATCACAGAAAGTGGATGGGTTGGTGTGTGTGTGTGTGTGTTTGTAATCTCAATGTGATTAATCATATTAAAATGGAAACAGCCACGCTTTCTCTTTAGGAGAGGGGAGGGGTTATCAGGAATTCTATGGATTTTTGTGATGTGATTTTTGGGGATAATGGGACACAGTTTCACTTTCTCTCCAAAAGGTATGGTGAAAGAAAGAAGAGAGCTTAATTAAAACCTGTCCCACTTTCATACCTCGCCACGCCTGGCTAATCACTGTGTGAAGCAGGTGTGTGTGGCAGAGAGGGGAGTCCGAATGTTAACAAAAGAATTTTGTAAACGTGGAATGGGGTTTTCTGCCACATTTGTACTCTCTGACAGGCATTTCGGAGGAAGAACACTGCAGTCTCAAACAAGCCACGTTTTCTTGAACTACTACTACAGCTCGATATCCAATGGCATGGGTGACCGTGAAGCTTTACACACATTTGAGCAGGCAGAATTAGTAGCCTTTAGTTATGAGTTCAGCAAAATTTCATGACAGGACGATTATGTCATAGCTTCACAGCACTGTTCAGGCCCTCATTTACTGCTTTATGAAATGGTTACCAAACATGAAAGTACAATACAATAATTTCTACAAGAAACAGGTTCTCCTACAGATAGTACAGGAAATACACATTAATGAGAAAGACTGTTGTCATGAAATCAATGAAATCAGTTGCTGACTCAAACTTTATGATTAAAATGTCACTACTTCCAATTATGATGATGCTGTTTTGTAGGTTAAAGTGTTTTAGTATTTTAATAGTTGCATTGTAGCATCTGTAACCTGTAGACTCTGAACTTTATCATATCATACGACTACTAAAGCATATATCAGAATAATTGCTGTTGTGTATGAATAATAAGAAGTATGAATGAATTTAATAAGATTATGATTTTATCAGAATAAGTGATTAGGAACTTCTGTGACTGCGATAACTTTTATGAGATCACATCAATTAGACTTTCGTACCCTTGTTATAAAATGTTCCACTGCAGCATAAAATATTAGAAATCCAAAACATAAGTAATAAATATATTTTGTAAGCAAAGCCCATCATGTTGTTGCATTACTCTTTACCCTTAATAAATAAATCATGTGACCTGCCGCTCTCACCTGGTGATGGTGAAGCTGATTTTGTCGGCAACTGCTAGGATCCGCTCCAGGTTTTGGGAGCCAAAGGTGCAGGGCTTCCTGAAGGGGATTCCAGGAGGAAGGCCCTCGATGATGACCGAGCCCGGGTTGCTCTTGATCCTCTTGTAAGGCACTTGGACGGGGTACTTGATGCCCAATGCCTCCCCATACTTCCTGTTGAACAGATCTTGGACCTGTTCTCGCAGCGTGTTGGCCAGGTCAATCCTGGACAGTTTGGGCTCCAAGCAATCTGGAACCAGGGGTAGAACACGGTTTACGGACGATGGTATTAAAGGTAATGGAAAATTCATCTTTTCCCGTAATGCATTTCTTCAGAGGGTTTAGAGGGCAGTCAGCAGACTTTTGTGCTGTGGAGTTTAAGCAGCGAGGGTGATAGAGCTGGTTCATATTACAGCCATCAACGCATCAAATGTCTGACAGAGTGAAAGTGTGAACTGAAACGTACCTGAGAATCCAGGTCTCTTGGATAAAGCCGCAGTATCCTCTGTTACTGTTACTGCGTCCTTGACGTCCAGCTCTTTGGAAAAAACATTCAAAGGTTAAACTTTAGTTTTTATCATCTCTGGACCAAGTGTGAGAAGCGTTAAAATTGCTCTTTGTTCCATTTCTCACAGTAAAAAGGCAGAGATATCTGCAGGAAATCCCTGCGAGGACCTTTTCTCTTTAGACTAGCCACATTAAAAAGAGCAAATGAACTGGATTTCACCTCATAATTTCGAGCCTGCAGACGCAAACAGAAGCAAAAGCAGCTTTCTGATTGGTGGATTTTCATTGTAAAGCTTTTCTGATGCATGGAGAGACTGTATTTGCTCAATATGATGCATGCATGCATGCTTGATGTGAACCAAGAAATACACTATCATCTATGATGACCTTCAATGCTTTAAAGGATCGCAGGATTGCATGTTTGAGCCCAATATACAAGCTGCACACGTTACTGACAACCATGTCCGAAAACATACTACCAGAATGGTAAATATTACAATTGCTTTTCCTACCTTCCAGACTGTCACTGTTTTCAGTTCGCTTCCAGTATGCTTTTAAAATCAACTTGTAGAGACTTGAAACACGCTTGAGATAAATAATCCATCATCACAAAAACAATGTCTATAAAAGTTTTTGTCAAAGTAACTTAATTTAACCAGTCCAACACAAAGCTACAAATAACTTCTATATTGTAAGTGAAGCAGGTGAAACAGGTGAATTTTAAGGTGGGTGAATCACCTGAACATTTGATGTTGAAAGATTATGGGATTTGAAAAAAGTAACAGCAAAACTAAAATACAGTTTTCTAATTTGTAAAACGGTTGTCAATAACACAACTTCTGTGTGGCTATTTCTTGGGCTTAAACATGCAAACCTGCCAGTATGGTCCTTTTAGTATGTAAGCATATCTAAATATTAGAGTACGTGAAAATGATTGCAAGTTGAAATCCTCCTCAAATAAAATTTATAAAATGATAAATATGATGTTACTATCTTCTTCTTTTCCTTTCGGCTTTCCCTTCAGGGGTCACCACAGCGAATCATCTGCCTCCATCTAACCCTATCCTCTGCCTCCTCTTCTCTCACACCAACTAACTTCATGTCCTCTTTCACTACATCCATAAATCTCCTCTTTGGTCTTCCTCTAGGCCTCCTGCCTGGCAGTTCCAACCTCAGCATCCTTCTACCGATAT